>SNQJ01S0021015.1:82649-103098 GCA_010110895.2 Picea sitchensis | reverse complement strand
ACAGATTCTACTTGCATTTTATTTCCTTAGTTTAGGTGATTTTGGGATATCTCCCAGATTGTGTAAAACTATTTGAGATTATCCACAAGGAAGTTTTACCTTGTGAAGAAACCTATATATACTTATGATTTTTGTAATAATCAACATCCTCATTCGTGGGAGAACAAGGATATGTAATTCTGATACAAACTGGAGCAGAATTGCTGTTTTTTCATAGATTTTGCTTTTCAATATATCAACACTTTGTTTCAAGTTTTGTATATCACTTTGCTTATGGTTTATGACTACTTTAGCTATCTAAATCAAATGCAAATGATATAATTTTATTACTGTTATCCATATCTTGTCTCTTTCAAATAGATAAAAGGCATAGCAGTTGTTGATTCATTTTGTGAATGATAGATTTGTCTTCTTCATAGATTGAATTGTTATATATAAGTTTTATGCATAACAGGTTTCCCTTATTGCAAGAATTTATAATCAGAAGATTGTTATGATTTTCTTTTATGTCTTGTTTGTCCTGTGAAACACTTCAAGGAGCAGCATAGCTAATCGTTTACGAAAATCTTAAGGACTAAACGGTGTGAATTTATTCCTCCAACCATCTTAAGAGGTCATCATAAAACAGGGCAGACTTGGAGCGTTTCCAGGTCAATTAGTTTGTTGTTTACTGTTTAGATTAAGTAGTTTAATTTAGATATAATCTTAATTAGATTTATATTAGATTGTTTAATTTCAGTAAATATATTAGATTGTTTAATTTCAGTAATGTTTATTTCCTTTTCATAAAATATAAAAATAAAAAAGAGATTCTTGGCTGTCTTAGGGCAGAAAACACATGAGTTTTGCAGGTTTTAATCAAATCTGTAGATTGTTCATAGTGTACATTTATGAATAAGAAATATTGTAGCTGATAATTAGATAGTTGATTTGAGTTATTACAATAGTAATTAGTGGATTGTATAGAATAGTTAGTTTTTAGTATATTAGTTCATTTTCTTTGTTTTATTAGTTTCTAGTTTCCTTTATTTTAGTTAGTTTCTTGTATTTAGTTATAGTTTAGTTTGTTTTATTTACTTTAGTTAGATTACTTACCTCAGATCAATTCTCTCTTTGGTTTTCATAGAAGACCTTAGAGCGGCCAACGGAGCCGTTAAAGTCGTCAGGGTGGTCCATTCCAAACGGCTTGGGTTATTTAGACAACCCCGGACCGGTTCCACTCGCCCAGTTGACGGACGGTCAATTTCGCCCGTCAACAAATGGCACTAGAAGGAGGGCCTGAACTTAATTAATGGCACGAGGTGGTCGTAAGACTCCTCCCCCACCTAATTGCACACCTATAGTGACTAGAAGCCGTTCACAAGATAATATCCCCCCTCAAACAACAACTACTTCAACCGAAGATCCACAGATCACAGTTGAGCCAGCAACCCCTAATCCTACAGGTGGTGATTTCCAAGAGATCGTTTGTCAATCTCTTATTAAAACACATAGTTCCTTAGCTAGTCTTAGGCAACCAAACCGTCCGTGGGGTCAACCTTTAGAATTCTCTGATATCAGAGAACAGTTAGGTGACACTAACCTCACTGTGAATCCTATAGATCCAAACACAAATCCTGCTGTAGGAGGATTTGGGATACCTCCTTCACCACCCCCCTCTTCTCCTTCTTCTTCTGGGGGAGATTCCTCTTCTGACGAAGGCAATCCACCTTCTCAGCCTTCCACACCCACTACCCCAATGGAAAATTAGAACAACCCTGCTAGACCCTGGTTGGACTAGGATGCTATAGTTGTACCTGGAGCCTAGCACCCTTTACCTAAGCACCCGGAGAAATGGCTTCCTAAGTTTGATCCCGATTCAAAACAAATAGTTGAATATCATATCAAGAAATTTATGTTAGCCATCAAACTCCGTAACGTTGAACATGAAGACATTGTCTGTAGGTTGTTCCCTTACACCTTTGAGGGTAATGCGTCCACTTGGTACTTTTCCCAACAACCCCATACAATAGTATCTTGGGAAAAGTTTGAGTCATGCTTTTTGGAAAAATTCAGAGATGGAAAACCTCTGGAAGTTTTAGTCATGGATCTCTCGAGCTTAAAAATGAACCCAAAAGAAAAAGTTACAGATTTTAATCAAAGGTTTTTAACACTTAAAAATCGAATCCCTATAGACTCTATGCCTGTTGAGAGTCTTGTAATAGCTTACTACACTAAATCCGTACATCAAAGTATAGCTATTTGGGTTAAAAGATCCAAAAAGGCCACGTTGTTAGAAGCCTTTGAAGAGGCTACTCAGATTGAAAAATACATACTTAGTCTTAAGGACTCTTCTAGCAACGAAACTGAGACTGTTTCTTCTTCCAAAAAGAAGATTGAAATTCTCCCCATACCTATACAAAACAAAACACAACCTGAAAACTCTGATTTGGAAAATTTAACCAAATTTGTACAAAAATTGTCTAATCAAGTTATAGATTTAAAAAGGTCAACAGAAGAAGCCTCTTCGAGTAAAGGACCCTACAAACCTCCTTTCCGAAAGCCTTTTCCCAACCGGCCTAATCCAAACCCCGAGGGCTTGAACCTAGAAAGTTTGCAATGTGCTCTTCAGACAATTCTAGGAGCCCAGGATGACTTGATGCCTCCTGAAATCCCTCAAGAGGAAGTCGAGCAGGAAACAACTCAAGAAGAAGAGTCTTCTCCAAATATCTTTGGACACTTCTCGGATAGCATCTTCCAAGACAACTTCGAGACTATCCACCCTTACAACACTAGGAGTAAGACAGTAAATAAATCTCCTGTCGAAAACACTACAAATTTACCTCCTAAGCCATCTAAATCAGTAGAAACTACACAAAATAATGCCAGCCCTAAATTAGATTATGATGTTGTTGAAGATCTTAAAAAATTACGGGCCAACATTTCTATTTACGAGTTGTTGAAATTTCCATTTTTGTTACAGAAGATGTTGCAAAATATTTCAGATAATGGCAAGAATGGTAATTCAAATGGTAATAAGGTTGTGCAAAGCAAAGTTCCGCAGAAGACTTCCACAAAAAATAATCTTGATTCTCAAGATAAAAGAAGCATTCCTATAACACTTGTAAATAATGCAAATAATGTAAATAATGTAAATAATTCAGATAAAGTAGTTTTAGAAAATGCGAGTAAGAAACCACAAGCTACAGCTCTAAATAATCGCAAGAATGTACCTCCTTTTCTTTTAACTTTCGAAATCTTCAACAGAAATGTGCATAATTGTATGGTTGACTCAGGAGCATCATCAAATGTGATGCCATGGTCAGTCTGCCAAAAGATTAACGCTGAAGTAGAACCATCTTCTCTGAAAATCATACAACTTGATCGAACAGATGTAAAAGTTATAGGCGAACTAAAAAATGTATTGATTAGATTATCGTCTAACCCAAAAGTTCATCAGATTATTGATATAATTGTAGTAGATATTCCAGAAGTGTATGGTCTATTTTTGAGCAGGGACTGGTCGGAGCAGCTACATGGTTACTTCGTGACGGACTGGTCTCATTTATGGCTTCCAAAAAATGGTAAGCCCAACAAGATCAGGATGAATCGTGAGCGTTATCTCAAGTTCACGGTAACAGACTTGAATGATCCAAATGAACCATACACACCTCCGGCTGATTCACATGAAGTCCAAGGGATGGACACCTTCTTCGGAAATTTCATCGCTGAAGTTTCACCTATCAACAATCCTGAACAACAATCCGAGATCATAGCATATGTGCAACCAGTAGCTGCTATACAACAGACCCATGAGCCCGATGGAAATCAAATTTGTTCTTTATATTTCGACGGTTCCAAGTATAAGGAAGGAGCTAGTGCAGGCTGCATCATCATCGATCCGGTAGGTAATAAGACATTATTGGCTTGTAGACTAGAATTTGAATGTACTAACAATACTGCAGAATATGAGGCTTTACTACAAGGTCTCAAAAAAGCCTTGGACATGCACATTCAAAATCTGGTTGAATTTGGCAACTCTGAGATAGTGGTTAAGCAGTTAAGAGATTATATACACTGTCTCTCCCCGCATCTCAAATCTTACCAGTCTGAGGTATGGAGTCTAATGAACGAATTTTCTACTTTTAATATAAGTTCCATCCCTAGATTAAATAATGCTAAAGCAGATCTACTAGCTAATGTTGCCTCTAAACTTCTTCCTGTAGAAGGCTTATCCCTGAACGCATTCTCTGTGGAACTATTGTTTCGACCATCTGTTCCATACAATATCACAAACTGGAGAGTATTTGATGATGATCAGCAAATCATTAACTTTTTTCACATGGAAGAAACCTTTCAAGGTGCTGTGATAGATGAACGAACGCACGACGACAATTTGCACCACTTTACGGTAATACCTAATCCGAAATCTCCTGAAGCTCTGTCGAACATGGTAAATCTCATACCCAAATCTGTTGTTAGACTAGAAAAGTTTTACGATTTTGAAGATAAATTTAAAAATACGGTCAATTGCAAAACCAACAGTTCCTCATTGTCTTATGAAAATGTCAATCTAGGAACTAGTGAAAATCCTCAGTGTATCAACTTAGGCTTGGGATGTTCCAAACAAGAAAAATTTGTTTTTGTTAAATTATTTAAAGAATTCAAGGATGTCTTTGCTTGGACTTACGATGATCTTAAAACATTCGATCCTAATATTATACAGCATGTCATCCCAATGAAACCCCAAACTTTACCCTTCCAACAGAAACTGAGGAAAATGCATCCTAAACTGGAACCGACCGTACAAAAAGAATTGAATAAACTCCTTAGTGCTAAAATAATTTTTCCTATTAGACACACTCAATGGGTATCCAACCTCGTCCCAGTGCGGAAGAAAAACAGGCAAATTCGACTTTGTGTCGATTTCCGAAACCTCAACAAAGCGTCTGACAAAGATAATTATCCTATCCCTCCCATGGAACAGATCCTTCAACAAGTATCTGGTTCCGAGAGACTATCCTTACTGGATGGTTTCTATGGATACAACCAAGTCTTGATGTCTCCGCGAGACCAATTAAAAACTACCTTCCGTACCCCATGGGGCACTTATGCTTATCGCAAAATGCCCTTTGGATTGATTAATGATGGTGCTACCTTTCAGAGAGAAATGGACATTGCTTTTAGAGGCTTAATCAATTACTCTGTAGTAGTCTACTTAGATGATGTGATCGTTTATTCTAAAAACAAAGACGATCATCTAGCTCACTGACGAGTCGTTCTGCTACGATGTCGTAAATACGGCATCTCCCTGAACCCCAAGAAGTCCATCTTTGCAGTAGAACAGGGTAAATTACTAGGATTCATTGTGTCTAGTGATGGAATGATTATTGACCCCGAGAGGACTCAAGTCATCGCCGAACTTCCCCCACCTACCTCCAAGAAATCCATGCAGTCTTTCCTAGGCCAGATTAATTTCGTGAGAAGATTTGTCCCCAGTTTCTCTGAAATGGTTAGGCCTCTCTAGAACTTGATTAAGAAAGACACCCAATATCACTGGGGACCCATAGAAAACCAAGCTTTCAACGATATAAAGAAGGCCATAATAGACGCTCCGTCTCTCATGATCCCTGATTTCTCTCAAGACTTTACACTCTATACTTTTGCCTCTGACCATTCCTATTCCGCGGTCCTAACTCAGAAGAATTTCGAGAACAACGAAGTACCCATCGCCTTTATGAGCTCTGCTTTCAAAGGTGCTGAACTTAACTACCCAGCGGTCGACCGGCAAGCCTACGTTGTTTTCAAAGCAGTTAAGCATTTCCGATCCTATCTTTTGAAGTCGAGGACGAAGGTCATTGTCCCCTACCCTGCCGTTAGGAACTTGTTAGTGCAAAAAGAGTTAGGAGAGAAAAGAGCCAACTAGGTCACCTCCTTGTAGGAGTATGACTTAGAGATTACCCCAACACAGATTTTGAGAGGCCAAGGGTTGTGCAAGTTGGTAGTTGATTCGGAAACCGAACAACAAGCAGATAGTGATACGTTAGACCTAGAACAACACGATCAGAGTTTGATTTGTTGTACACAAAACTTCGTAAGTCCTTGGTATGACGATATTCGATGTTGTCTTGAACATGGATCAACACCCCATCACCTTGACCCAGCCAAAAGAAGAGCGTTGAGACTAAATTCCGCCTCCTTTCATCTAGTCAACGGTATACTATTTCGTCAGAATTTTGATGGCGTACTGATGTGTTGTCTTGAAAAGGACGAAGCAGAAAGAGTCTTGCTTGAGTTGCATGCAGGAGAAGCTGGTGGTCACTTCAGTGGCGATACCACTTCTCATAAGGTTTTAAGAGCCGGTTACTACTAGCCAACGCTTTTTAGATATGCCCATGCCTTGTGTCATAAATGTATCATTTGTCAGAAAGCATCAGAGCGATTGAAAAAGCTAGCCTTCCCCTTGCAACCCATTTCAGTCGATTCTCCTTTCCAGCAATAGGGCCTTGATATCATTGGTCCTATTAACCCTCCATCCTCACAACAACACAAGTATATTATGACAGCCACTGATTACTTTACTCGATGGTCTGAAGCCACCGCGCTAAGAACTGTTAACACAAGTAAGGTGATCACTTTTCTAAACTCGAATATCATCACTCGTTTTGGTATCCCTGATTGTCTAGTCTTTGATAATGCTTCATACTTTTATTCTCTAGAGATGAGTGATTTTTCTTTAGAGAAAGGAATAAAGATGAAGTATTCTGCTAGTTACTACCCCCAGGGCAATGGCTTAGCAAAATCAACCAACAAGAACTTGATCAAAATTATCAAGAGAACCGTGGCTGAAAATCACAAGAACTGGCACAATGCACTACTGAATGCACTGTGGGCTGATAGGGTAACACCCAAATCCGCCATAGGTAATTCCCCCTTTTTTCTCGTTTATGGCAGAGAAGCCATTCTGCCACCTCACATTCTTCTTCCGTCGCTCCAATTGTCACAAAAAGTCCAAGAAGAAGATTGTCCCCCTTTAGAAAACCATATTAACGCTTTGATGAAGTTAGAAGAAGCAAGAACCCAAGCTAAGCATAAGTTAGATCAACATCAACAAATGATTAAAAGATGGTTCGATTCTAATTCCGCTTCTGATAGGAATTTTGAAGTAGGCGATCTCGTCTTAAAGTGGGACAAACCGCACGAAGGAAAGGGTGAGCACACCAAGTTTCAAAATTTGTGGCTTGGGCCATTTTTGATTGCTGAAAAGTTGGGTCCTAGTTCCTTTCGATTGTAGAATCTTGAAGGGCAGCTTGACACCTATCCGGTGAATGGCCAAGCCCTGAAAATATACTTTGCTTGATATTTACCCTTGTATTTTTAGGTAAATATTTCATTTGCGTTGCGTTTTCGTTTGCTTCTTGTTTGGTTTTGATTTGAATTGATCAGTTTGTTTTGTGTGTTTTTTGAAAGATATGGATACCTATGCACTAAGCCATTCAAGCCAAGACCATAGAAAAATTTCTTCGCTGAAATAACTTCTCAAATATTGTACGAACATCAATGATATATTCCTAAAAATTGATATTTATGTTGGAAAATTTTGTTGTTTGAAAGAAGTTTTCTAATTTCAATCTCTGAGCAAAGTTTGTCATGATCATCTTTATCTTTTTACGCTGTCCCTTTTCCGTAAAGGAATGACTCAAAAGAGATGTCTCCCTGCCATAGTAAGTTGTTTTAGAAATAGAACATTTCTGGAGCTGAATAAAGGATAGTATCAAAAGATTCTGATGAGGTCTGAAAAATATGAAAAAATACCAAGATTTTTCAGCGTCACCCCGCTCAGCTATACACAAAAGAAAATAAATAAAATAACAGTTGTGGGAAGTGTTTGTAAACCCACCGAGATACTGAACAGGTCCACTGGCAGCGGGTAAATGCAAGCATGGCACCAAGACAACTTCGTCGGGGTACTGAACAGGCCCGCTGGCAGCGAAGCAATGTCGGGTAAATGAAAATCTGTAAAAATTATAAGAAACCTCTTTTAAAGTCCTTTATTCTGATCTAGAACTTCTTGACAGGATACAGATGTCCGAGTGGGTTAAATGGCAACCCTGTCGAGGCTATGGACGCCTGCTGGCAGCAGTGGCCATGCCAACAGTATTGAATATTTTATCATAAAAATCGTGACTTGCTGATCTTAGGACTGTTATTAGTTTTCATCTTTTAAAACATCGCTGGAAAAGATAGTAAATGATGATGATTGTACGATTTTCTGATGGTTGTTTTTGAGTTGAATTTTTCTCTGCTGTCCTAATCTGAATTTATTTCTTTTGACAGAGATAACTGCTTCTCCCAGTGTGTCGCCATTGTTGGCAGCCAATTCAATTTTTTTTAATTGCCCTAAAAGCTGCATGCACCTATGTCTCTTGAACTTCAAATTTTCATCGCTTTTTGCAAATAGACGACATTTTCATTTCATGCGACACTTGCAAATTATTCGATTTAGTTTTCACGACTGAAAGCGTGAAAACTCCTCCATCGTTTGTTGAACTGTCATGATCTTCTCTTTAACGTTCTGAAAGGCACTTATCTTTGGTTTTTTATTGAGTGGCTAGAATGATTTTTCAAACTATGACCATTTGCCTATTCTTCCTTTGATTGCGCAATTTCACTTTTATTTCATTGATAAGGCATTGAGGGTTATACTTCATTATATAAGGGTCATGGTTGATTTTGGTTTTTTCATGATGTGGTCCTTATTATTATAAGCTCTTGGCTTATCGGTTTATCTCTTGTCACGATGTTTTATAAACTTTGGTTACATATTATGCAACAAGCGCATGGGTAACACATGAGTCTGATTTCATATTGAATGACAATGTTTGATTATACACATGGCGCGTTGGTGAAACATTTGGATTTTACTTTGGTTTGAATTATACTATGACGCATTAATTTATGGTTTTGGTTTTACATTGATTAATGGCACGTTGATATGATTATCCACCTCTCAAACGTTCGGGTTGGCCGATTAGGATGGTTTAAACGATATGATGAGTGATTGAACAACACTGTACAGTGCCATTAATATGTTGCATGGCAGTGATAATCCCACCACCTTCGCACGCATACATTAATTCATTCCCCTTTGAGCATTTGCAGCTGTTACCCATAATGACTTTGCTCCTGTGTTGATTGTATGTTCAACCCAAACCCTACAATGAGCCCGCACCATGGCTCCAGTCGTAAGGGTTGAACCCAATCGTTGCCAAGCTTTGTTGATGTTCGACGATGCTTACAGTGACCTGGAGGAATTTGGATGGCTCCCGTTCATACGAAAGTTTGATGGTTATAACCCTAGCGTGGCTCGGCAATTTGCATTAACCTTTGATGGCTGCCGAGCCAAGGTTGGGGATGTGCAATTGGAAATTGATGAGTAATTTCTCAGTTTAGCTACCGGTCTGCCTGCTATCGGACATAGATGGTCAAAAAATTGTAAAGTGGAAGATGTCCCATGGACATTACTCTTCCAGTCACAGAGGGTAAGTTCCTGTGACAAGGGTTTGCCTGCAAATATGCTCAAGCAATGCTAGCACGACTTGCTGATGGTAACCACGCAGTTCATTACCTGCGAGGGCCGGTATGGTTTCGTTTTCCTGTACCATCTTCGGCTACTTATGGTTTTCATGGGCTATGAGATTAATATGCCTTACTACTTGGATAGGAGTCTGTTTAAAATTTCTAAAAGGTACAAACAGAACAAGGCCGATAACAGCCTATTTCATTTTGGGTTAATTAAAATGCTCGTGGTTTCTCATTTGGGGTTACGTCGGGNAAGTCAGTACCCCCTGTGCCTTATAGCGCTCTGTTACCTAAACCCCTATATGAACCACCAATTGACCTACCCGGTTCTGTCACCAAGGATGTGGAAAATGTTAAACCCGTGGCTAAAAAGCCTAAGACCAAACCTGATGCGAATTTTAAAGGTAAGAAGAACGCCCGGTTAATATCTCGCATGGAAAGAAACAAACCGAGACCTCCTGTCAATCCTGACCCTATTGTGCCCAGTGAAGATTCTGACTCGAAAATTGAACGTTTCCTAGCAAGTGAGTATCCCTATTTTGAAGGTCTATGTGTTAAACCTGCATATGATTTTGTGAAAAACCTACCACCATTTTTGCAAAATGATCCTAATTATCCAGGCATAAAAATGCCTTGTGAAACCCCTGGTGACTCGTCGAAACCCCCTCCTGTTCTATCCAAACCACCTGCTCCACCATGCGATCAGTGTGGCTCGTGGTTGGAAAGGTATTACCACGATGTGCCAATGTTGCAGTCCAGAATTCATGCTCTGGAGGATCAAGTTGCGAGGCTCACCAGTCAAAAGAGTAATTCGACATCCACTGATAAGAAACAACGAACAACTGGTTCGATTTTGTTGAAGAACATGGAGTTGGCTACAACAGTCGTCAATTCAAAATTGGCGTAGCTCGAACAGCCTCACTGGTATGACTTTCACCTATTTATATGACATAATCATAAACTCTATTTACACCGTGGATTTGCTTTGTCACACAAGCATGCACTATTGTATATAATTTTGTTTTGATAAATCAATTTTCATTATTGTTTAAGTTTTGATTGGATTTGGCTTTGATTCGAGTGATCTCGAGATAGATTTGATTTGTTTTAATTTGGCTTCCATCGAATACTCTGTTAATAATCGAAGTTGTTAATATTTTATAAACACAGGTTTTTTTTGGTATTCCAATTTTGAACACAGTCAATATCTCATTTCGAATTGGTTATATTCTATGCGATATGGTTGGCAATTATGGTTAACTGTTGTGATTGTATATTCTATATTTTCTTACCAATTCAAATACCATTTTGTTATTGCATGACCGAATTGCGAATAGATACGAATCGTAGTTGTTATACTCAACCAAATCGATTCAGACTGTTTTGTTTGACCATGTTATCAGATTGCAACAAATATATTGTTTGAATTCGATTTGAGGAATGAAATTAACTGTATCCAGTCTCACGATTTGTTTCTATAATTAAACTCAGCCATATTCGTTTTGATTATTCATCTAGTTTATATTATGAATTCTGTTGATTCTATCACGTTTCTGTCTGTTGACTGAGTGATGATCGATAACGAGATTCGTTGGGTCTATACTCATTGAGTATGATTTCATTTGAATATAATTGAAACAGTTACCTATATTTACACATGATTGAATGATATCAATCTATTTCTATGACTATAGCGAGTCAATGATGGTTTTGATTGCTATTTGATCCTATCGGTTAACTGTATGACACTCAACGACCGAAGACTATGGCAAAGTTTGTGGATAATGTTATGCATGTTTCGTTTTGACTATAGTCGTAACAGTTTGGTATTTGATTAACACAATATGAATTTTATGCACAGCCGTAACCAATCGATTGTGATTGTGTTCGATTATGACTATATCGATTTTGAATATGATACGATTTACTTGTAATTGCATTTGGATATGAAAAAGTTTGGTTATCATTTGATCCGATTTCATAGCAACTAAAACAGAGCATTCTTATCCTGTTTCGATTGCATCCTTTTTGATTTGGTTTGATTTGAATGATAAATTTGCTTGAACCATTAGTAATTCCGTTTTAATGTTTATTAAAAGAAAATTAATTTGGATTGTTTTAAAAAAGATTTCATTTGATTTATATCTGATTCTATATGTTATTTTAGACTAGCTACAGAATCAGATGATTCTGTAGATAAGTCTGTAGGATCAATTTTTTAGTGTTTTGTTACTGAAATATCTTTCTAATTCGATATTTGTGTTCTATTGCAGGTAAATTCGAATTGCAGTTGAGTTTATGAGCAGTTAGGGGATATTTCAAAGATTTCACTTGCATTTTAGTTGCTTAGTTTAGCTGATTTTGGGACTTTTCCTAGATTATGTAAAACATTTTGACATTATCCACAGGGAGGTTTTACCTTGTGGAGAGACTTATATATACTTATGATTTTTGTAATAATGTTCATCCTCATTCATGGGAGAACAAGGATAATGGATTTCTAATACGGACTGAAGCAGAATTGATGTTTTGTCACAGCTTTAGCTTCTCAATATATCAAGATTTTGTTTCATGTTGTGTATATCACTTTGTTTATGATTTATGACTACTTTAGCTATCTAGATCATGCGCAAATGATATAATTTTAATCACTGTAATCCATATCTGGTTTCTTCCAAATATATAAAATACATAGCAATTGTTAATTCAGTTTGTGAATGGAAGGTTTATCTTCTTCATGAATTGAATTATATAATATAAGTTTTTGCATAACAGGTTTCCGACCAATCATGAAAACTCCAACCACAGAAATATTTTTAATCAGGTTTCCCTTATTGCAGAAATTTATACATCTTAGAGTTGTTATGATTTTTTATGTCTTGTTTGTCCTGCAAACCAACTCAAAGAGAAGCACAACCGATCGTTTACGAGAAGCTTTTGGGATTAACCGGTGCGAGTTTCCTTCCTCCGACCAGCTTCAGAGTCATCACACATAGGACAAATCAGGAGCACTTCCAGGTCAGTTAATATTTTCTTTGTTGTTTTCATTAGTAGTTTAATTTAGATATAATTTTAATTATATTTATATTAGATTGTTCAATTTCAGTAATTATATTAGATCGTTTAATTTCAGTAGTTTTATTTCTTTTTCATAAAATATAAAAATAAAAATAAAAAACATATCTTGTTGTCTCAGGGCAGAAGATACATGAGTTTTGCAGGTTTTAATTAAATCTGTAGATTGTTTATAATGTACATTTGTGAACAAGTAATATTGCAGCTGGTAATTAGATAGTTGATTTGAGTTATTATAATAGTAATTAGTAGATTGTATATAGTAGTTAGAATAGTTATATTTAGTTTTAGTTTAATTTAGTTAGTTTGCTTTATTAGTTTTAGTTGGTTTAGTTTAGTTTCTTGTATTTAGTTTTAGTTAGTTTGTTTTAGTTAGTTTAGTTTTTTTTATTAGTTTTAGATAGATTAGTTAGTTTAGATTAGTTTTCTCTTTGGTTCTCTTAAAGACCTTAGAGCGGCCAACGGAGTCGTTAAACTCGTCAGGGTGGTCCATTCCAAACGGCTTGGGTTATTTAGACAACCCCAGACCGGTTCCACTCTCTCAATTGACGGACAGACTGTTTCGCCCATCAACACCAGGGAATCCACAAGGAGAGATAAGGAGGTTTTCAAAGGTAAAAAGGTTAATTAATTAATTAAAGTGATTTAATTAATTAATAAAATATTAATAAAATGAAAGTCACTTTGGAGGGACAAGGTGATCTAAAAAGTATAAAGGAAAGGCAAGGGCCTCTTCTCATTCATTCATGTATGATCTTATTTTGATTTCTGGCTTCTGGATAGTGAGCCCAATATTGGGGGTTTTGAGGGTTTTGACATAACAAACCCTAGAGGACGATTCGGTGGTGAAAGATTCCACCTATCTTGTCCCAAGCTTGGTCTCGGAGATGCAATACTCTCCCACACCATTCTAGTTCCAGATCNTAACCTGGGAGAGTTTGTCATGAGGGCCAACTTGTACGTCACAATCTTAGGATCTTATGATGTCGTAATTGGTATGGATTGGTTGGAATTGCATGAGGCGATACTCAACTATAAGACGGAATGGTTGAGCTTGATCAATGATGACGGACAGAGACGTGTGATTGTAGGATGGAACCAGGGAGTTTCCCTGAGGTTCATCTCTTCCTTACAGCTACGGAAGAGTGTGCACAAAGGGTGCAAGCTTTATGTGATTCTTGCATTAAATGAGAAGGGAGTAGCGAAAGGTCTTGAGCACCTTTCGGTGGTGAGAGAGTTTGCGGACATTTTTCTAGAGGATTTACCTGGGATGCCCCCGGAGAGGGAATTGGAGTTTACCATAGACCTAAAACCGAGGACTGAATCGATAGCAAGAACACCTTATCAAATGTCGACCCCGGAGTTACAAGAGTTAAAAATGCAACTGAAGGAGTTGTTGGACCTAGGACTGATACGTCCTAGCGTGTAATCATGGGGTGCACCAGTTATTTTCATACGAAATAAGGACGGATCGTGGAGGCTTTACATTGACTACCGTCAATTGAACAAGGCCACGATCAAAAATTAGTATCCCTTGCCGAGAATTGATGATATGTTTGATCAAATGAAGGGTGCGACGATGTTCTCCAAGATCGATTTACGATCAGGGTATCACTAGTTGCGGATCAAGGAGGATGACGTCCCTAAGACCGCCTTCAAGATGAGGTTTGGACACTACGAGTTTATTATTTTACCGTTTGTACTGACAAATGCCCCAGGGGTATTTATGAGTTTGATGAACGGGGTGTTCCGTGAGTACTTGGACAAGTTCGTCCAAGTATTCATTAACAATATTTTGATCTACTCTCGGACGACGGAGGAGTATGACAAGCACTTTTGCTTGGTACTACAGTGCCTGCTAGAGCACAAATTGTATGGGAAGTTGTCCAAATGTTCTTTCTATCAATCGAGGATTCACTACTTAGGGCACATCATCTCCATTGAAGGTATCGTCGTGGATCCAGCCAAGGTCGATGCTATTATGGAATGTTCTACACTGACAAATGTCATAGAAGTGCATAGCTTTATGGGTTTAGCAAGATACTATCGACGGTTTGTTGAGGGATTTTCAAAGATAGCAAGTCCGATCACAGAATTTCAGAAGAAAAACAAGAAGTTTGTTTGGACCAAGATATGCGCGGAAGCGTTTAAGAGGCTTAAAGAGTTGTTGACGACAATGTCGATACTAAAGGTCCCTGACATGGACGCAGACATCTTGGTATGCACTGATGCATCCAAGGAAGGTTTAGGTGGAGTCTTGATGCAAGATAGACCAATCATTGCTTACATTTCGAGGAAACTGAGAAGGCATGAGGAGAAATACGCGATGCACGATTTGGAGTTATTAGCCATCATATATGCCTTGAAGGTTTGGAGACACTACCTTGTTGGACGAAAATTTGAACTAAATATTGATCATTGTAGACTACAACACATTTTTACGCAAAGCGACCTGAATGCGCGACAACGGTGTTGGTCGGAATTTCTTAGCGAGTATGACTTTGAGATTACTTACATAAAATGAACAGTGAACCGAGTGGCGGATGCTTTGATTCGGAGACCACGCATCTTTTCGATGTTACCTCTTCAGACGAATCTACGGGAGAAAATTCTCACTTTACAGCGTGACGATGACTGGTTCAAGGAGGTCGAGGGTTTTATCGAAAAAAACAAAATTATGGTACCAAGATATGAGGGATTTTCATTTGATAGCAATGGGTTATTGAGGTTTAAAAGATAGATTTATGTACCGTCAAAAAACGAGTTGAGGATGTTGATCCTGAGCGAGGCTCATAGAGCAGTTTACATGGCTCACCCAGGAGTCATGAAGATGAGGGTAGACCTTAAACCCTTATTCTTTTGGACAGGAATGAAGGCCGACATAGTCAACTATGTGGCTAGATTTCTAGAGTGTCAGCAGGTAAAGGTTGAACATAGACACCCAGCAGGATTACTTCAACAATATGCCATCCTGGAATCGAAATGGGAGGTTATTTCGATGGATTTTATTGTTGGATTGCCACTGACAGCAAGGAGTCGCGACTCGATTTTCGTAGCAGTAGACATTCTGATGAAGAGTGTTTACTTTATACCTGTACGTACGACGAATTAGGCACTTGACATAGCTAGATTTTTCATCAGTGAGATTGTGAGGCTGCATGGTGTGCCTAAGAGGATTATATCCGATCGAGGATCGATGTTTACTAGATGATTTTGGACAAGTTTCCAAGAGGCCTTGGGAACCCAACTTAACTTTAGTACTACATATAAACTAGAGACTAATGGACATACTAAACAAATGAACCAATCCTTGGAAGACATGTTGCGCATGTACATGATGGACCAACAAAAGCGTTGGCAGGAATTCTTGCCACTAGTGGAGTTCGCTTACAACAACAGTTACCAAAGCACCATCAAGATGGCGCCTTTTGAGTTTCTTTATGGGCGACCATGTTGGATGCCCTTGAGTTATGATCGGCATGAGGATAGGGTCCTGGTGGGACCAGAAGTGATCCAAGAAATGGAAGAGCTAATGCAAACCATAAGACAAAGGATTAGAGAAGCGCAGGATCCAGAGAAGGGTTATACCATTGTGCACTGAGTCGACCGTAGTTACGAGGTCAGCGATCGAGTCTTCTTGTGAGTTAAACTGCATAATAGTTTGATCAAGTTTGGAAAGGGAGCTAAACTCTCTCCTAGGTTCATGGGACCTTTCAAGATTGTGGAGAGAAAGGGGCCCATGGCCTATCGACTAGCCTTGCCTAATTCCTTGAGGCATATGCATGATGTTTTTCATGTATCTATTTTGAGACATTATATTAGTGATCTTACACATGTGATTGACATGAGTTCCTTGTAGGTATCAGATGAGGTAGCGCTCACGGCTGAGATGGTCTGCATCTTCGATCATCGCATTCGACACCTACGACATCGAACGGTAGACCAGGTCAAGGTCTAATGGGACAATTATAGTACGCACTCGGTGATCTGGGAGGACACATATGATATGCGCCAGCAGTTTCCATTTTTGTTTGATAGATAGACTTATGATACTGTGACACACTTATTTCGTCATTTATACTATGAAACTTCAGGACAAAGTTTAGAGCAAGAGGGGGTGTATGTAACATCCCGCTCTGGCGCACTAAGAAAACTTATTCTTTGAGGACACTTGCTCGCAAGTGATCTGGACTATTATAATAGTAAAACATTTGTCCTTGATTATGATTCGTTATGATAGATGACTTGATGTTTTACTGCATTGATAGAGAAAGGTCCTATTGACTCAATTTTACTCAGTGTGCAGGATTTTCGACCCTGAGGATGCAGAGGCATCGATGGAACCCTTGGACTCTGAATCGAGTCAGGGAGTGTGCTATTGGGGTTTGATTGTTTTACTATGATTTTTGTTCATTTGATTAGATGATATGATGTGGACATGTCTGACATGATTGTTGATGATGCAGGCTGACGATAGTTTGCCGACCAGACTCAAATATGGAGTAAAGGGGCCACACATGACTACCAGAGAGGTTGAGGGAGAGGTGTGGACAGTAGCCGTGCCACAGCCTACTAGCACTCCCATCATGGCTCGAACTGTAGGTTAATGATTACCTAGTTTGAGAGGACACATGATGTCGTGAGGGCAGACTGCGACAATCACTCACGATGATTCTAAGAGGCGCACAATAAGGCGGGGGTCTTATTCCTTAGAAGCCCTTAGTCTCCCACAAGTTCACCTGGCGAAGTATTGACTCTAGGGGTTATGGATGTCTACCAATCAGTCAAGAGGCGAGTGGCACCCTTGGAGCACGTGGTGCATCCTGAAGGGCATGTCGTGCAAAAGAAAAGCAAGAGGTGAGTAGCACCCTTGGAGCACGTGGCGCATCCTGAAGGGCACGCCGCACAAAAGAAACACTAGAGGCGAGTGGAACCCTTGGAGAAGGAAGTGCGTCCTGAAGGGCACGTCATGATGATGGTGATAAAGGAACAAACCTAGATGGCCCTAAGACAATTAACACGTTAAGAATTTTTAAAAAACAACTTCCCTAAATAAATGTCGCCAGTTCATAATCTAAGTTCTAAGTCTAAAACTTCTCTAGGGGTAAAATTTTGTCTACCCTTAAGAAAAATACCTTATAAAAATAAAATAATAAATTTTAAACTAAAAACCACTTAAGTAATATTTATGGACTTCATAAATTTTTGAGTAAAATGAAGAGAGTAAGAACTTAATTAAAATCTGTGTATGTCAAAGGTAAAGAAGAAATAAATTATTTAACTTGTGAAAGTGTAAAAAGATATTAAATTAATTATAAAAGGAAAAGAGTAAATAGCGCAACTGCCATTTTGGCTCTAATAAAAAGGGGAAAGAAGGGAATAATAAAAATTAGGAAACTAAGGAATAGAGGAAACATAATAAGGGAAAGAGGGGAACTTATGGTAAAAAGCAGTCAACATAGTAAAGAATCTACAATTAAGAACCTTCTAAATTGAACTAAATTAACAACTTCATTTTAGGGAAATTATTTAAACCTGTAAGGGAATCTAGGAACACCTAGGAGTAAATTTAGGAGAAACTCTAGGTGGGTGAGGGAAATGAGACAATTATTAATTCAAAGAAACTAATTATTGGAGGAAAGTGGGGGATGGATGACACTTGTACGAAGGAGAACTATTAGAATTTTTTTATTAAAACTTAAATTAAATGAGATTTAGGGAAATTTTGGAAGTTCTAAAAGTCTATAAAAGAGAGAGAGGAGAATGAAGAAGGGGATCGATTGTTTGCGTAACGTTACACTGCTGGATTTGTGACTTGATTCATTACTTGTGGGGAGTTGGGATTTCCCAGCTCGGATAGGAGTGGTAGCTCGGCCTTGCGAGGTGAGATGGGAGATAGAAGTACCATCTGGATAGTGTGTGGCCCCTTTGAGGCTCGGGGGGCTAAGGGGGAAGCAGAGTATCCCTAGCGTTGGCTAGGAGGTACTGGTGAGGTCTCGACGATCGACGAGTGGGAGCGGCACGGAGAGCGCGGACATCATTTGAAGCGGGCAATACGGAAACGGTACGCTCTTTTATTTTGGTAGAGTAGAATGCATTAGGATTTATGATGTAGATCTGCATGTGTATCAGATAAGTAAACTGATTGTTTGAATTACATCCTTCAGTACGGTCTAGGCGTTTGGTTTATCTTGCTTCCTTGTTGTTTATTTGCGACGCCTCCCTGGATAGAACCCATGTGATCCCTTAGATAAGCTATCCTTGGGCTCGGGCATTCTCTTGTTATTGTCAACATTTTATAATGATATTCTTAGATGTAAAGAGTGTTTAACTTCATCTGCGTTGGGTTCTAGATAGACTGGTTGGTTCACCTTACTTCTGAAATTGAATTTGTGTAACTGATGGAACCATTGTTTCTGCGGTAATAATTCGGCTTTAGTTGAAGAAGGAAATTTTTAAATTAATGAAAACGTTTATCAATTCTGGTCTGCAATCTTTGTTGGGCCTGTGATTTAAATCCTCCTTGCTTTTATTTCATGCGAACCAATTTTTCAAACAGTGTCTGTGTTTTTTTTCTTTCTGGGCGGTGAATTTTTTTTCTTTTTGCCTTGAATCATGGGAAGATTTTATCTCTATCTGCATTGATGGCTATCCCAGGCATCGAAAACGATTATCACCATCTGTCGATTTTACTACTCGGATTTTTCCATGATTGAGGGTTGCGGATTTTTTTTTTATTCTTTTTCCTTGGCATGGTCACCAAGATTTGTTTCCAACAGTCACTGAGTGGTTGTTAAGCCTTGAATTCCTTGCTTAGAAACATGGTCAGAGTGGTTGTAGAATCACCCATGAAGAATTTACCAAATAACCGACTGTGGTGGAATTTACCATGAATTTCCTTTTATCTTTTAAGTGGGATGGAATCGTTGTCTTTTACCACGAGTTTTGGGGAGGACTGCTCTCGACGTCCACCTATTGATTGCCCTCGAATTATTTACCAATGGTGTGACCATTAATATAGATACCACAATTGGTTCTTATTTTTAAATGGGACTGTCACGCTATGGTTTTACCCGGATGTGCAGGTGGACTGTTCTCAGCGTTTTATTGATGAATGACCTTGAGTTGCCCATTAAATATTGCCCTTCTAGTTGACTATGGTTTACTTTTATACTCTGTGCTTTAATGGCATCGAATTCGCTGCCAGCTGGGTGCTCTAAGGAGTGAATTCTAAATGTTTATTTTGTCTGTGCTTGTGGCCTTCCGGATAAGAGGGAGAAACGAAGGGAAGGTCTGCAGTATCAACCAATGGTAGTTACTAAATTCCCCCTTTTTAACTGGTAATATATATCCCTGATGAATAGTGACCTTCTCTAACGCATGCATCTATGTAATACCCTTGTTTAAACGTTTATGTATTGATTGTAATGATTAGATGCTCGTTCAGATTGATTTAGTTTTCTGATATTTGTCGAATAAGTTATTTTCCTATTTGTTAGCTGGCAACTGATTTCGTGATTTTCTGGCATGAGCTCGATAGTTTCCCACTAATTTCTGGCATGCACTCACCACATTATTTTTCCAGCTGTTGATTTTATGCTTTTCGGGATCGTGTATGACTTTTGGAAATGGACATCTGGATATTGTGACCTCACTCACTGACCTTGTGAACATTATGATGTCGATCGTAAATTTCTGGTCATGGAGAGTAATAATCCAATATTTGATTTATATGCTAATAATCCATTATTTTGATTTATATGCTCTCTAAATATACCATTTTGCTAATATTCGATTATAGACAGATTGAAAA
>SNQJ01S0021015.1:64537-82599 GCA_010110895.2 Picea sitchensis | reverse complement strand
GAGATTGTGGAGAGAAAGGGGCCCATGGCCTATCGACTAGCCTTGCCTGATTCTTTGAGGCATATGCACGATGTTTTTCATGTATCTGTTTTGAGACATTACATTAGTGATCCTACACATGTGATTGACATGAGTTCCTTGCAGGTATCAGACGAGGGAGCGCTCATGGTTGAGCCAATCTGCATCTTAGATAATCGTGTTCGACAGTTACAACATTGAACGGTAGATCAGGTCAAGGTCCAGTGGGACAATTATAGTCCGCACTTGGCGATCTGGGAGGACGCATATGATATGTGCCAGCAGTTTCCATTTTTGTTTGATAGATAGACTTATGATACTGTGATACACTTATGTCAACATTTATACTATGAAACTTCGGGATGAAGTTTAGACCAAGAGGGGGTGTATGTAACATCCCGTTCTAGTGCACTGAGAAAACTTGTTCTTTGAGGACACTTGCTCACAAGTGATCTGGACTATTATGATATTAAAACATTTATCCTTGATTATGATGCATTATGGTAGATTACATGATGTTGTACTGCATTAACATAGACAGATGTTATTGACTCGGTTTTACTGAGTGTGTAGGGTTGATGCCTCTGCATCCTCAAGGTCCAAANGTAGGGTTTTGGACCTTGAGGATGCAGAGGCATCAACGGAACCCCTTGGACTCCGGATCGAGTCAAGGAGTGTGCTATTGGGGTTTGATCATTTTACTGTGATATTAGTACATCTGATTAGACGATATGATGTGGATATGTTCTGACATGATTTATTGATGATGCAGGCTGACGAAGGCTTGCCGACCAGACTCACATATGGAGTAAAGCGGTCACACACGACTACCAGAGGGGTTGAGGGAGAGGTGTGGACAACAGCCCTGCCACAGCCTACTAGCACTCTCGCCGTGGCTCAAACTGTAGGTTAACGATTACCTAGTTTGAGAAGACCCAGGATGCCATGAGGGCAGACTGCAACAATCACTCACGATGATTCTAAGGGGCGCACAATAAGGTGGGGGCCTTATTCCTTAGAAGCCCTTAGTCCCCCACAAGTTCACCTAGCGGAGTGTTGACTCCAGGGGTTATTGATGTCTACCAATCAGTCAAGAGGCGAGTGGCACCCTTGGAGCACATGGTGCATCCTAAAGGGCACATCGCGCAAAAGAAACAAAAGAGGCGAGTAGCACCCTTAGAGCACGTGGTGCATCCTGAAGGGCAGGTCGCGCAAAAGAAACAAAAGAGGCGAGTGGCACCCTTGGAGCACGTAGTGCATCCTGAAGGGCAGATCGCATTGATGATGATAGAGGGAGGAACCTAGATGGCCCTAAGACAGACAACACTTTAAGAAATTTTAAAACAACTTCCCTAATTAAATGTCGCCCAGTTCAAAATCTAAGTTCATAGTTTAAAACTTCTCTAGGGGTAAAATTTTGTCTAACCTTAAGAAATTATACCTTATAAAAAAAAAATAATAAAATTTAAACAAAAAAAAGACCACTTAAGTAACAATTTTGGTCTTCATAAATTTTTGGGCGGGTAAAATGAAGAGAGTAAGAATTTAATTAAAATGAGTGGATATAAAATGTCAAGAAGAAATTTAATTTGTTTTAACTTTTGATAGTTTAAAAAGATACTAAATTAATAATAAAAGTAAAAGCGAGAAATATAAAAATTAGGGAACTAGGGATTGAGGCAACATAAAAAGGGAAAGAGGGAAGCTCATGGTAAAAAGCGGGAAACCAACTTAGGAAAGAATCGACATTTAAGAAACTTCTAATTTTGAACTAATTTAACAATTTCTTTTTAGGGAAAGTATTTAAAAGTTGTAAGGGAATCTAGGGACACCTAGGAGTAAATTTAGGAGTAACTCTAGGTGGGTGAGGGAAATGAGACAATTAATAAATTAAAGAAAATAATTATTGGAGGAAAGTGGGGGATGGACGACACTTGTACGAAGGAGAATTATTAGAACATTTTTATTAAAACTTAAATTAAATGAGATTTAGGGAAAGTTTGGAATTTCTAAAACTCTATAAAAGAGAGGAAGGAGGAGGAAGTGGGGGAATCAACTGTTAGCGTAACGTTACGCGGCTGGAATAGTGACTTGAATGATTTACTTGTGGGAGTTGGGATTTCCCAGCTTGGAGAGGACTGGTAGCTCGGCCTTGCGAGGCGAGCTGGGAGCTAAACGTACCATCTGGATAGAGTGTAACCCCTTTGCGGCTCGGGGAGCTAAGTGGGAAGCAGAGTACCCCTAGCGTCGGCTGGGGGGTACCGGTGTAGTCTCGACGATCGGTGAGCAGGAGCGGCACGGAGCACGGGGACATCATTCGAAGCGGGCGATCAGGCAACGGTACGCTCTTTTATTTTGGTAGAGTAGAATGCATTCGGATTTATGATGTAGATCTGCATGTGTATCGGATAGGTAAACTAATTGTTTGACTTACATCCTTCAGTACGGCCTTGGCATTTGGTTTATCTTGCTTCCTTGTTGTTTATTTTTGGCACCTCGCCGGATAGAACCCCTGTGATCCCTTCGATAAGCTATCCTTGGGCTCGGGCGTTCTCTTGCTATTCTCAGCGTTTTATAATGATATTCTTAGATGTAAAGAGTGTTTAACTTCATTTGTGTTGGGTTCTAGATAGACTGGTTGGTTCACCTTACTTCTGAAATTGAATTTGTGCAACTGATGGAACCATTATTTTTGCGGTGATAATTCAGCTTTAGTTGAAGAAGGAAAATTTTAAATTAATTAAAATGTTTATCAATTCTAGTCTGCAATCTTTGTTGGGCCTGTGATTTAAATCCTCCTTGCTTTTAATTCATGAGAACCAATTTTTCGAACAATGTCTGCATTTTTTTTCTTGGGCGGTGGATTTTTTTTTCTTTTTGCCTTGAATCATGGGAACATTTTATCTCTGTCTGCATTGATGGCTATCCCAGGCATCGAAAACGATTATCACTGTCTGTCGATTTTACTACTCGGTTTTTTCCACGATTGAGGGTTGCAGACCTTTTTTTATTATTTTTCCTCGGCTTGGTCACCAAGATTTTGTTTCCAACAGTCGCTGAGTGGTTGTTAAGCCTCGAATTCCTTGCTTGGAAACGTGGTCAGAGTGGCTGTAGAATCACCCATGAAGCGTTTACCAAATAACCAACTGTGGTGGAATTTACCACGAATTTCCTTTTACCTTTTAAGTGGGACGACGTCATTGTTCTTTACCACGAGTTTGGGGGAGGACTGTTGTTCTTTACCATGAATTTGGGGGAGGACTGCTCTCGGCGTCCACCTGTTGATTTCCCTCGAATTATTTACCAATGGTGTGACCATTGCTATAGATACCACGATTTGTTCTTATTTTAAATGGGATTGTCACGCTGTAGTTTTACCCGGACGTGCAGGTGGACTGTTCTCAGCGTTTTATTGATGAATGACCTCGAGTTGCCCATTAAAGATTTCCCTTCTAGTTGACTGTTGTTTAATTTTATATTCTGTTCTTTAATGGCGTCGAATTCGCTGCCAGTCGGGTGCTCTAGGAATGAATTCTAAATGTTTATTTTGTCTGTGCTTGTGGCCTTCCGGATGAGAGGGAGAAAGGCAGGGAAGGTCTGCAGCATCAATCAACGGTAGTTACTAAATTCCCCTTTTTTGACCGGCAATATATATCCTTGATGAACAACAACCTGCTCTAACGCACGCATCTGTGTAATACCCTTGTTTAAACGTTTATGTATTGATTGTAATGATTAGATGCTTGTTCAGATTGATTTTGTTTTCTGATGTTTGTCGAATAAGTTAGTTGCCTATTTGTTAGCTGCCAACTGATTTCGTGATTTTCTAGCATGAGCTCGTAAGTTGCCCACTGATTTATGGCATGCACTCACCGCATTATTTTTCCAATTGTTGATTTTATGCTTTTCGGGATCGGGTATGACTTTTGGAAATGGACATCTGGAAATTGTGACCTCGCTAGCTGACCTTGTGAACTTTATGATGTCGATCGTAAATTCTTGTCATGGAGAGGAATAATCCAATATTTTGATTTATATGCTAATAATCCATTATTTTGATTTATATGTTCTCTAAATATACCGTTTTGCTAATATTCGATTATAGACATTGAAAAGATTAGTTTAATATGCTCCTTTATAGTCCGACTCTGGAAATGAAACACAAGTGGAAGTGAGTCAAATTTTATAAACATTGAAGATATTTCATTACAAAAGATTTCAACTTAGACTCACCAATTAAAATCTACTCAGAAGGAGAGAAGGAGAATGTTCAAACTCTGGTTAATAAATTAAACACTCATGGAGTTAGTTCATGTGGAAGAAATTCCTTGATTCACCTACAACCCATAGATCTAAGATCTAAGATCCAAATGAAGTAAACAATGCTGACAATAGTCCTATTTTTGGTGATGACATTTCTTTATCTATAGTGGATTTATGTGGGTGGAAGAAAGGTTTAGTGGATAATTGTGTCATTTTATTCTTGTTGACTAGTAATCAAACATTGGTGAATCTAGGTAAATATTAGGGTTTGGTGGGTGATAAGTCAATATGGCTGGCCACGATGGTGAAAATAGTTAGTTTATTTGCGAAGTTTTTATAATATAAAATGTAATGATGTTAGCATTTATGGTGATGTTATTGTAGTTTTATTGTTAATACTAACATATAAGATGTAATGTGAATGTTATCTTATTGCAAGGTAAGTGAGATAAATGTAATGTTGTTATTAATTTATGGTATGTTATTGTAATTTTTATGGTTATTGATAAACATATATAATGTAATGTCCTTGAATTAAGTACAATGAGTTACTATGATTTAGTAAATGGGGATTTGCAATTAATTGAATTTATATTATTTTTAAGGTTGGACTTAGTAACTCGTTGACTATTGGAACAGAATGGAGGATTGATCTGTAACTAATGCCAAATTGAGTCGTAGGTTATGCCGAGTCTTAATTAGTGGTTGGTTGTTGTCGAAGTCCCTTTTGACTTGCGCCTTCCGTAGAGGACGTGGATGTTCATTTAATTATTGTTGTGCTTGGGGGTAAACTTTTGATTACTTGGTCTGCTGTGTCGGGCAAGATGTAGACACCTCCATGATCCTTAGAACAATTGCCAGCCCTGAGACCTTAAATGGTTAAAATTGATGGGAACCTGGGCTTGAGCGTTGCTTATGTGTAATGGAGGTCCTAACCATTGAAGGGTAGGACGGGCGGGTAGTCAGTCTTACTTATTTGTTGATTGATCGTCGTTAAATGCATGCAGTTACTTGATGTGCGTCTTAGGTCATCATGTTGTGTTCGTCGTGGTTTGCGTCTTGTTCGTCGTCAGGTGGCGACGTAGGGTCGAATGTGTTTACTTCCCTTGTACACGCGCGCACACACATTAAAAAAAAAAATTACTTGTTATATGAGGTTCGTCGTCGTAACAAGGAGGTTCGTTACATATGGCATAGGTACTTTGGACGAATAAGAGTCTTTTGCATTTCAGAGCGTTGTTTTTTACAGGGAATAAAAAAAATTGATTATTGAAAACAGAGATGTAAAGAATAAGAAAGGCACATCTCGTTCAGAGTTCAACCTACACAACATGCGCCCTTCCCAGATATCCAAGATGCACTGAGCAAATGGATATGTTGTAGACAACTCTATTAGCATCCTTGAAATAGAGAACCTCATGTTAAAGACATGAATCAAAGAATTGGAGGCAACTCTAATGCCTCTTCCACTGTTTGCTACTCCTTTGGCAATGGTCAGGTCCACCACACTTGCGCCAAAGTTAAAAGGATCAGTAAGCCTTCTCACATCGGCCCGAGACTATGTGGAAAAGAATATAAACAAAAGAATGGAATTAATAACAGAATCTTGGGAGATAACAAAGAATATGGTCTCTTTTGGAACAAGAGCACATGATTTTCATGAGTATCTGCAAGTAGAACTGAAGAACTAGAAAGGTTTTTATCTCGATGCGATTTTACCATTTGGTTTTGAAGTTACCGGTATGACGGAATCCAAAAGAAGACAAGAGGATCTCCCTTCCCTAGATCAAATAGACCAGCTAAATGCATGCTGGAAAGAAAAGTTAAAGAACCTGATTGATATTGTTCAAGAATGTAGCCAGACCATATCTAAAAGAGACAAACTATTCAAGAAGCTAATTGAGATAGATCTAGTTGGCAACACCAATGAAGTCTAGGACCCGAAATTGATATTAAACTCATTTTTTTTAACCAAACAAGTGTTTGATGATCAAGTTCATATCTATAAAAGACTATCATTTGAAAATTTCTATGGCATTCTTGAATATGGTGAAGATGACGTGAAAACTTGGCTAGTCGGTTATGAAATTAGAAACAAAAATATTCAAGAAGCATTGCACAACTTGTCTATTGATCTAAGGGACTTGGAAAGTGAACTCTTCAATATAAAAATCCGACATGAAATGAACGTGGCACCCATGAGGAGCTACATCGAAGAATGGTTGAAAAAAGTTGTCGACCAAATTACCAATGAAGGTCAAAGCCGAGGAAGGCCATAAAAGGACATCATCGAAAAAATGACAAGCCATGGCACACCATCAGAGTAAGTTTATACTGATTACATTCTTGTATCTTCATCCACTTATTCTAACAAAACTTTAATCCAGATCTGACAATTTTCTCTTACTTCTTGCTAGGTTTTGTTGTTTTCCATTGTTGACTTTCTTCTTTCTGCAAACTTCATTCTTGTACATCTTTGATTCGTAGTAGGCGGCAATCGCAATTGGAGTCATTCAGGCAAACACATTTTTATTTCATAAAATATGTACTGAACTATAGTTTTTTTTGCAAATTCGAAGACAACTTATTTTTGGGGAAATATTCTCAAATGTATTTTGTGACCCAGTTTATCTAAATATAAATATTTGGGGTTGTTCTATGTTGATATTCAATGTTTGGTGTTTTTATTTGGAATTTGTATTTCTTCCTAAAATTAACTCATTTCATTGTACATGTTCCTATTATATATTGTGCATGTATTGTGCAGCTTCCTATATTTCAAAATATTATTCGATATACAAAATGTAAAGTCATGTATTTTTTTCTTTGTTCCTAGTAGGTTTGAGCAAAAAAAATCCAAGCTCAAAACACCATTCAAATTCGAACATGATTTACATTTGGACCAAAACTAATCTAGAAAGATACATTAATATGGATACATTTTAAATAAACATAAACAAAATCCCTTTAAACTTGACCCTAACTCTCTCGGGCTCCTGGATTATCTGCAGGTTGATCGGTTAGAGGACTGTCAAATCCTCGTTTCCATCTATATCTTCACATCAGGAACCCAAACGACGACCGTCTCTTTCAACACTTGGCCAAATATCTCACCGCGACGTCCCAACTTATCACTATCACATTCTTATCCCGTGTGTTCTGTTATATACATCTTGCACCCAACACTTTCATCATATACATTTTGCACAGAACAATTCTGTGATAGAATATAGTATAGAAGACGAAAAAGAAGGGTTAATATATTGACATCTGTGATAGATATCCCATTTGCTCACAAGATATTTTCTGCATGTTTCTAAAGAAATTATATATTCTTTGATATACAAAATGTAAAGTCATGAATTATTTTTCTTTGTTCCTTGTAGGTTTGAGAAAAAAAAATCCAACCCAAAACACCATACAAATTCGAACATGGTTTGCATTTGGACCACAAATAATCTAGTAAGATACACTAATATGGATACACTTTTAATAAACATAAACAAAATCCCTTTAAACTTGAACCTGACTTTCTCGGGCTCCTGATTTTAAATAAACATAAACAAAATCCCTTTAAACTTGAACCTGATTTTCTCAGGCTCCTGGATTGTCCGCGAGTTGATCAATTAGCGGACTGTCAAATCCTCTTTTCCATTTATATCTGAACATCAGGAACCCGACCGACGACCCTCCCTTTCAACACTTGGACAAATATCTCACCGCGTCGTCCCAACTTAGCGCTATCGCATTCTTATCCCGCGTGTTCTGTTATATACATCTTGCACCCAACATTTTCGTTGTATACATTTTGTACCCAACACTTCCGTCATTTATAGTTTGACGCACTATTATAGATGTTGCACCCAAAACTTGCGTCATCTACAGTTTCGTTGTATACATTTTGCACCAAAAACTTCTGTGGTCTACAATTCCTCCACATATTGGAACATGGTCTACATTTGGGACACAAATTATCTATTACAATACATTAATATAAATACAATTTAAATTAATGGTCCTTATCGTCACATCATGAGCTCGACCAACCGCAGTTCCTTTCAACACTTAGCGAATTATCTCTCCGTGGGGTCGCGCCTTAGCGCTAATGAAATTTTATGCCCCATGTTCCATGATATACATGTTGCATATAACATTTCCGTGATATACATTTTGCAACAAACACTTCCGTCATTCAAAGTGGATGTTAGCAGTCTGTCAGAGTCATGATGTAAAAGCACAAGCGCAAATGTGAACCGATCAGTCCGCCAACGCGCCCATTGGGACATTTTTGGAAAAATGACTAAGTAATGAGAAGATAGTAGAGAGGAAAAATGATCGTGACAAGGCCTCCCGAGGAGACGTAAGGCCCCGCCTGTCAAATTGTATATATATTATGCTTCTACTCTTGACAACTCGGTGGTTTGCTTATTACCATTAAAAAAAAAAAAAACGTATTCAACAACGATTTATGGGAGCCCGACTGACCCCTAGGTTGGCGCTAGTATAGATCTTGCACCCAAAACTTGCGTCATCTACAGTTTCGTTGTATACATCTTGCACCAAAAACTTATGTTGTCTACAGTTCCTCCACATATTGCAACATGATGTACATTTGGACCACAAATTATCTATTACGATACGTTAATATAAATGCAATTTAAATAAATATATTTAAACTTGAACCTGACTTTTTTTGAACTCGTCGATTGGTCCTATATCGTCACATCATGAGCCCGAGCGACCATAGTTCCTTTCAACACTTAGCCAATTATATCTCCGTGGGGTCGCGCCTTAGTGCTAATAGAATTTTATGCCCCATGTTCCATGATATACATGTTGCACACAACATTTCTCTAATATACATTTTGCACCAAACACTTTTGTAATTGACAGTTCGACGCGCTATTATAGATCTTGCACCCAAAATTTGCGTCATCTACAGTTCTGCTGTATACATCTTGCACCAAAAACTTCCGTGGTCTATAATTTCGCCACATATTGGAACATGGTCTACATTTGGACCACAAATTATCTATTATAATAAACTAATATAAATACAATTTAAATTCATGGTCCTATATCGTCACATCATGAGCCCGACCGACCGCAGTTCCTTTCAACACTTTGCCAATTATCTCTGTGCGGGGTCGCGCCTTAGTGCTAACAAAATTTTATGCCCCATATTTCGTTATATACATGTTGCACACAACATTTCTGTGATATACATTTTGCACCGAACACTTTCGTCATTCAAAGTGGATGTTAGCGGTCGGTTGAAGTCGTGATTTAAAGGCACAAGCGCAAATGTGAACCGGTCTGTCCGCCAACGCACCCATTGGGACATTTTCGGAAAAAACGGCTAAGTAACGAGAAAGATAGTAGAGAGGAAAAACGGTCGTGACAAGGGCTCCCCAGAAGATGTAAGGCCCTACCTGTCAAATTGTATATATATTCTGCCTCTACTCGTGACAACTCAGTGGTTCGTGTATTGCCATTAACAACCAAAAAAATGTATTCAACAACGACCACCCGGTTGGCACTATTATAGATCTTGCACCCAAAACTTGCGCCATCTACAGTTCCGTTGTATACATGTTGCACACTACATTTCCGTGATATACATTTTGCACCGAACACTTCCATCATTCAAAGTGGATGTTAGCGGTCGGTTGGAGTCACGATTTAAAGGCACAAGTGCAAATGTGAACGGGTCCGTCCGCCAACGTGCCCATTGGGACATTTTCAAAAAAACGACTAAGTAACGAGAAAGATAGTAGAGAGGAAAAATGGTTGTGACAAGAGCTCCCCAGGAGACATAAGACCCCATTTGTCAAATTGTATATATATTCTGCCTCTACTCGTGACAACTCAGTGGTTCGCTTATTGCCATTAACAACCAAAAAAATGTATTCAACAACGACCTCCGGGTTGGCGCTATTATAGATCTTGCACCCAAAACTTGCATCATCTACAGTTCCACTGTATACATCTTGCACCCAAAACTTATTTGGTCTGCAATTCCTCCACATATTGCAACATGGTCTACATTTGGACCACAAATTATCTATTACCATACATTAATATAAAAACAATTTTTAATAAATATACTTAGACTTGAACTTGAACTTCCGTACTCTACAATTCGTCGTGACTTGATGCTATCGATTTCTTATGCCCCCTGTTCCGTGATATACAAGTTGCACACCACACTTCCGTGATATACATTTTGCACCAAACACTTGCGTCATATACAATTTGACCTCGGTTATAAAGCCCGCCTATCCGAAAATCCATGATCTAAAAAGTGGCTAAGCATCGAATGGTTAGCGGTCGGTTGGAGTCACGATATAAAAGTACAAGCGCAAATGTGAACCAGTCCATCTGCCAAAGCGCCCATTGGGACATTTTCGGAAAAACCAACTAAGTAACGAGAAAGCTAGTAAAGGAAAAACGATCGTACGAGCTTCAAAATAGGGTGACAAGGACTCTCGAGGAGACGTAATGCCCCGCCTGTCAAATTGTAGATATATTTTGCTTCTACTCGTGATAACTCAGTGGTTCGCTTATTTCCATTAACAACCAAAAAAAACTTATTCAACAACGATTTACGAGAGCTTGACAGACCCCTGCGTTGGCGCTATTATAGATCTTGCACCCAAAACTTGCGTCATTTATAGTTCCGCTGTATACATATTGCACCAAAAACTTCTGTGGTCTGCAATTCGTCCACATATTAAAACATGGTCTACATTTGAACCACAAATTATCTATTACAATACATTAATATAAATACAATTTTAATAAATATACTTAATACATGTTGTACACAACACTTCCTTGATATACATTTTGCACCAAACACTTCCGTCATTTACAGTTCGACGCGTTATTATAGATCTTGCACCCAAAACTTGCGTCATCTATAGTTTCTTTGTATACATTTTGCACCAAAAACTTCCGTGCTCTACATTTCCTCCACATATCAGAACATGACCTACATTTGGACCACAAATTATCTATTACAATACATTAATATAAATACAATTTAAATTAATGGTCCTATATCGTCACATCATGAGCTCGACTGACCGCAGTTCGTTTCAACACTTAACCAATTATCTCTCTGCGGGGTCGTGCCTTAGTGCTAACAGAATTTTATGCTCCATGTTCTGTGATATACATGTTGCACACAACATTTCCGTGATATACATTTTACACCAAACACTTCCGTCATTCAAAGTGGATGTTAGCAATCGGTCGGAGTCACGATATAAAAGCACAAGCGTAAATGTGAACCGGTCCGTCCGCCAGCGCGCCCATTGGAACATTTTTTGGAAAAACGACTAAGTAACGAGAAATATAGTAGAGAGGAAAAACAATTGTCACAAGGGATTCCGAGGAGACGTAAGGTCCTGCCTGTCAAATTGTATATATATTCTGCTTCTACTCCTGACAACTCAGTGGTTCGCTCGACCCCCGGGTTGATGCTATTATAGATCTTGCACCCAAAAATTGTGTCATCTACAGTTCTGCTTTATACATCTTGCACCAAAAACTTCTGTGGTTTGCAATTCCTCCACATATTGGAACATGGTTTGCATTTGGACCACAAATTATCTATTACAATACATTAATATAAATACAATTTTAATAAATATATTTAAACTTGAACCTGACTTTTTTCGAACTTGTCAATTGGTGCTATATCGTCACATCATGAGCCCGACCGACCACAATTCCTTTCAACACTTAACCAATTATCTCTCCGCGGAGTCGCGCCTTAGGGCTAACGAAATTTTATGCCCCATGTTCTGTGATATACATGTTGCACACAACACTTTCGTGATATACATTTTGCACCAAACACTTCAGTCATTTACATTTCGACGCGTTATTATAGATCTTGCACCCAAAACTTGCGTCATCTACAGTTCCGTTGTTCCTTTCAACACTTAACCAATTATCTCTTCGCGGGGTCACGCCTTAGCGCTAATGAAATTTTATGCCCCATGTTCCGTGATATACATGTTGCACACAACATTTCCGTGATATACATTTTGCACCAAACACTTCCGTCATTTACAATTCGACCCCATTTTCCACAATTTACCTTGTAACCTGCTTGGCAGGGCTACACTACCACGCAACCCTTATTTAATTTGCATACAAGTAACTAAAATCAAGATTTTGCAAATACTCTTTCATTTTAATTAATTAGAACTAAATCTTTTTATATGTTTGATTCTTGAGGCTGAGACACTTTCATGATTCAGTGCTAAGACATGAAGACTCAAATTCTTCACTGAGACAGGGATCACCTACTTAGCAACTATTTTCCTTGTTTAAATATCAAAAACACTCATCTTAGAAATCTAATATGGAAATGAAAAACTCCAACAATTTAACAACTAAACCACAACTCAATTCATTTATTTATATATATAATTTTTTATTTTAATATTTTTTTAATTATTTTAATGCTTAATATCTCCATCTCACCGTAGCTTTATTCTTTAAAATTATCAGTTTAAATTTTAAATCATATTCTAAAATCAAAACTTTATTCTTTAAAATTATCACATACCAACTTTAAATTTTAGATCATATTCTAAAATCAAAACTTTATTCTTTGAAATTATCACTTACCAAAATTTAAAAAACTTCATTTAAAAAGAATTCGTCCAAAAAGTTGAGCTTCTCAACTCAACTCAATTACTAGTGAGTGCAATGAAGGCCAGCAACTTCAGAGGTTAGCGTAGGTTGTGAAAGAAAACTTTGGTGCAGCTCTCACAGACGCATCCTCCAAGGTGATTCTGAGCATCAATGGCGTCTGCGCTGATTAGCGAGCTCTGTGCTCCGAATTTGTGTGGAAACCGAAGTTGGCGTTGCTCCGCGGGCATTTGCGTGTCCCGCAGCTCTTCTTCGTCGCTTTCATTTTTGCAGGAGAAGAAGTGGAGGGGGCATTGTGTGAACTTGTATTTGGGTAAATGTGGAGATGTGCAGCAGAGTAGAAAGATAAAATGCTTCGCGAGAGCCGTGGAGGCTGAGGCCATTGCAGAGAGAGGGGAAGCGGAAGATCCTTTTGGATCCCTCAGTCAAGTCTGTGCTGTACTGGGGACTCAGTGGGGTGACGAAGGAAAGGGTAAACTTGTTGACGTTTTAGCACAACGTTATGATATTGTGGCGCGTTGTCAGGTATTCACTCCTATATTTTTATTCACAAGTGTTTGGAAACAGGGCGCCGTACTGCAATTCAGAGGATTTTCTGGTTTTCTTTTTTCTTTTTTTTCATCCTTGGAGAATTTACTGGGCAGAATTGAAAAATCCTTTTTTTTAAACTCAGAAAAGCAGAAGTGAGGATTTGTTTTTTAATATTTAAATATGCTTCATGTTTGTTAATTAATAAAAAACTATCTCCATAGAAAACATTTTAAAATATCTTTTTATTAAAGAAATTAATAAAATGATTTTAATCCATTGAAAACATAAAAAAAATCAGTGACCTTTATATCACGGCCAAAGGGTCATAAATACAGAATCCTCTTGAATAGATAAATCTATTAGAAATCAAAATGGGGCGTTAAATAGAAAATCTTTCAACTATAACCGTCCAGCATTGCTCAAATAAGTTCATCATTTCTTGTTAAACACAAATGAATAGATAAATCTATTAGAAATCAAAATGGGGGCATTAAATAGAAAATCCTTTCTACTATAACCGTTCAGCGTTGCTCAAAATTAAACACAAAATTTATCCGGGTAAATTTTTTTTATACCCTTAAGTTTACATTCAAAATTTTTATAAACTGTCAAAGTGTGTAATGTTTTTTTAAATAAGAGATCAGACATTGTCTTTGCCGTTGTTTATATCAATGTTACTAGAATTGGAATTGGCAAAATATCGGCGAGGCAAAAGAGCCAAGATTTTGAATCGATCCTGAAAAAAAATGGGTATACCAAAAAATATTTGGCAAAAGCAGTAGTTTAAGGGTTTTACGATTTGGTTCTTTTCAGGAGATATTTTTGGGAAATATTTGTTTCCAAAATCTAGTTTAGAAATTGTTCTATTGCATATTTGAATTGGTTAATTTTGTGAAGTTTGAATGCTCCTGGGTTTTTTAACATGGTAGAATCCACTTCTTCATTTAGAAATGCAATTTAAACAACAAAAAATTGTGATTTGGTGTAAATTTATGTTGCAGATTCAAAAAATAGTCAAAATATAAAACAGTTAAACAACGCATTTGGCAAAATATCGGCTAAGCAAAAAAAACCAAGAATTGGAATCGAATCAAAATATCAATACCTGTGAAAAATTTCATGTATCTCATATATATATAATATGAGTTGAGACTCCAAAGTGAGCTGGAAGCATCCACTTATAGAAGTTAACTAAATAAAAAACATTGAACTCTGATAATAAATAGTAAAAAAAATATGATTCTCCCATGGCCTTAGATGGATTACATTGCCCTCCTGTAGCTCTGTTTGTCATTGTTGGTCATCATTTGTCCACTTGGCACTTAGGAGAGCTAGCTCAAACAGACAGGAAAAAATGATTGAAAACGCACATAAGCTGTGTTTTAAAGACAAATTGGGGTCCAATCCGATTTGGATTACGAGTCAAAGTTGTTGAGCCAATTTCAAATTGCGATTTTGACTTGGTTGACTGAGTCAAACATGGTCAACACAAGTTTGACTTGGGAAGGTTTGAATCGGCTTATTTGAGAGCCGAACCGAGTCAAACTCACATTTTTCTGGTTTAGATTGTGATTCCTGTTTCACTGGTTTATATATCATCAACGTTGTTAGAGTTTTTCTGGTTTAGATTGTGATTCCTGTTTCACTGGTTTATATATCATCAACGTTGTTAGAGTTATCATCATTATGACTTGATAGATCTAGTTTGCATATCATAAAACTTAGGTTATTTTCATGATTGTTTCTTGGAATGAATAGAATGTAAGAAAAAGAAAAGTTTGAACCAAACACCTACACAAAATGCATAGTAAAAGATTTATTTTTTTTAATCTCATGTCTTATGAACTAGGCAGAGTTAATACTTGATTGATCATGATCATTAGGATTCCAAAATCATATGATGGATTAACAAAAGCAAATAATCCATTTAATATTGGATTAACAAAACCAAATAATCCATTAAATTAGTAGAAATCACTTATATCCTTGAATTCATCTTCTCCCAAACTTTTCACCCACATATTATATACACCATGCTTTCAGTGTTATTCACACATATAATCCTAACCCTCCAATCTAAAAATACGTTAGAGGCTCCAAGTTCAGGGGACCTCCTAAAGCTTCCAAACCCTAATATTCTAACTTCTCATTTACTCCCACCCAATATTTTGCAAAAGAATTATAATTTGATATTGAAGCATTGAATACACACACTGTTCCCTTAGTGGAAAAAAGTAAAAGGTATGGTATGCGAAAGAAAACCATAAAATGTGGTATGTATAAATTATATATATTACATTTATTAGGGGTAAAACCATAAAATGCAGTAGCCCTATGAAGAGGAAATGATTGATAGTTTGTTATCCAACATGTAAAATGTACGGGTTTGACAATTTGCTCCTTGTCAAAGTTGATTGTCTCCTCTTCAAAACCATTGGTAAAAAATGTTCAAAATGGGCAGTGTTATCACAAAATCTAGCACTTGTGCAAAGCTTTCACAAGATACTAAACCAGTGTAACATTTGGAAGTAATTGCCACCGTCACCTAGGCAAGTACTTCCCTCATTTTAGTGATGAATAAGGATCCAACACAAGGGAGACTTCCCTTGCAACCTCAAAAGGATCCTATAGCAAGCTAAAGGCGAGTCTATGACCCCCTTTATTGGTTGCTTGATTAGCTACGTCAAATGTAAAGTTAAGGTGAATTAAATGAAGTAAGTTGATAGTACATGTGTAAGAGGTGTTTCTAAGGTGAAATAGGAGATCTACCACAATCAAGGGGTCACCTAAAGGCCACAAAACACCGACTATTAAAGAAAAAGCTATGGTTGTAGAAAAACTAGAATAAAAGAATAAAGACTTAAGCATATGACAGTTTTGCAACAGCAGCAAGTAAATGATCCTAAATTAGTGAAATGCAGTGAAATATATGTGTTGAATAAAAGGACAACAAGCCATTGACTATTGATTGTTGTAACAAAACTTAAAGAAGGATGATATACTTTAGCAACAACAGTTTTATGACAACAATAATGAATTAGCTTTAAATCAACAATATGACAATGGAAATTATGCCCAATATCAAGTGGAAAACTTGCAAATCATTAACCAATTATTGTATGAGAAAAGAGCATGAAACTATATTAGTTTATTTGCAATTATGATGGTCCCTAATGTCTGTAAGTGCAATTATTACAGCAATAAATGTGTTAGAGATGATTCCAAGCACTAAATGCAAATCGTGAGACTAAAAATGAGGATGCAATGCAAGGTCCTAAAGCTAACACAAAATAGTTGGAGAGAGAGAGAGAGCTAAGATAGGGTTTTATTATCACTTGCAATTGCAAGTAAAGAGACTAGTGTCATTTTCTCTCTTTGGGCAAATGGAGTCAAAGCCACACCTTAAATGGAGGCTATATGCAAGAGAAGAATTGAAGACTTAAAACCTTAGGATTATCCACTCATAAACCTAGGTCAAACCTTCTAGGAAAGAAAACCTAGGGTTTATCCTCTTATAAACCCTAGATATCGTTCTACTTCCTTTCTGGCATCTAGCAATGATATTAGGTGGAAAGTAGGTCAAACCCTAAAGTTTTTCCTCTCATAAACCCTAGGTTTCAACCTCAAAGACAAGGTTAGGGGGATGTCCTCTCACAATCCCTAACCTTGACCTTGTACGCTTCAACAAAATTAAGATGGATAAAACAAGGGAAGGAGATAACCAATCTTAATCCTTGGGGTTTCAAGAAATTATTCAAGGAAAGAAAGGTTAACATGCAACTATTACCAATCTAATAGAGCATTCACCAAAATATGCCAAGAACAAACACTTAAACTTGAAAAAAGCACTTACTAGCCAAGTCGCTATGCATGAGGAAACCCTAGTTTCATGAAAAATCCACCATAACAAGAGAAAGCATCCACAATATCACTCCAAAAGTGTGCACAAGAGCTCCATGATGAGAAAAGAAGAGAAGTAGACAAGTAGTAATGATTCTCACAAGTGGTGAGTTATGATTTTTCCATGAGGTAGCGCTAGCCTCTTGATATGAGGCATGTTAGAATATAGAAGATGGTGTGCTCGTTTTACCATTGACGATACCCTCGTCACCCAACCATAGGTCGAAGCCACCCTCCGAGCACCTTAACCTCGACTGAGAATTACTCCAGAAGAAAACCCTAGGCTAGATAGCCAAACAAGGTGTAGCGCATCTTCCTCCAAGGATAGCGCACCAACAATAGCTTATCAGATAGTCCAAACCCTAGCCAAGAGATAGTCCAAACCAATACTGAAACGGCTAGCTGCAACAGCTGCACCTACAGCTCTCCTCCACACGTGCGCACCAAACTGGGAGCTGCAGTGTGCACCACTTGTTGTCTGCAATTATGAGATGTTTCAAATGAGAACTGGTGCCCTGTATTTACACTGGTTCTGCCAGATTTGTTGGGGCTGACTTCTCCTTCTGGATATGTGTCTGTTCAGTATATTATTATTATTTCTGGACGACTTCTTCTCTTGGAGGATAATAACCTAATATAAATTATCTTCTTGAGCCGACAAGACTTCTAGGGTTATTAGC
>SNQJ01S0021015.1:0-27280 GCA_010110895.2 Picea sitchensis | reverse complement strand
TGCCATGTAGACTATCGATAGTGTTGAAAATGATTATTAGCTTGATGGATAGTCAGTGTACTAATGGGCAGACTTTCTCTAGACGGAAAATGGTCTAGGACATTTATTCCTCTAGGACGTATGTCTGGATTAGAAGAATAGTATTTGTAGCCCATGGCATGGCTTCCAACATCTGTTGGAATAGTTATTCTTCTAGGACATATGCCTGGATTTGAAGAATGGTTCTTGTATCACTCTGTGGAGTGAGTGATTTATTCAACATCATGCATGATTACTCAGATGAAGTATGGCTTCTNGATACTGATAGTGATGATGGTGCTCGTGATCTAATCATGAGATAGCCTTTATGGCTATGATGATGCTACCGGTTGAATGGTATGTTTGTGCTCATGACCATTGCTTTTGATACCTCCCTAGCTAGGAGGGAGTGTTGATATTATGGTAGCTGCGGGAAGTATTAACCTCCACGTGTAACCCTGACAAGAATAGAATATTCCGGGAAGCAAGAAGAAAACCTAAAGCATTGGACACAACTCTAGAAGACAAGTCGGCTAAAGGAAATATTTAATATTGAGTTTTTAGCCTCCAGAATGAGAAGTCGTCCCAGACAGCTAAGGAGGAGCAGTATAAATATAGGATGCCGAATATCATTTGACAGATACAACTCACAACTAAAAAAATTTAGGAGTGCGCACTGCAGAAATTGAGTAAGTGTGCAAGTCTGGAGAGTAGTTGCAGTTGCAACTATTGCAACTTGTATTTTCGGTTTAGGCTTGGACTTTCTTTTGGCGATGGTTTGGACTTTCTGCCTTGTGTGCTAGTTCTGGAGAGAGGTACGCTACATTGATTGACTATTAGGGCTAGGGTTTGCTTCCGAAATCATTCTCTGTCAAGGTTAAGGTGCTCGGGGGTGGCTTCGGCCTATGGTTGGGTGACAATATTGTTATATTCTCTATGGTGAAACGAGCACACCTATTATTTCTAAAAAGGGAGTAGAGCTCAAGCTGTCCTTTAGCTTTTAAAGTTGTCCATTCATTATGCCATATTTCTTTCTTTCTTTTATAACATTTTTTATAGCAACTGCATCAACCTCGACATTCTATCCCTTCTTCTCATAGGAGGATTAACTATGGGCCTTTTTGGTGTACATGTAACAACCATTATTTAAGTCTAGTACACTGCGGAAGCCCTCGGGATGATAAGGGTTAAGTATGGGGGGTAAATGATGTGTTACCCTTATCAAAGCCTCCCAATAGTACCCCTGTTCCCCAAGAGTGACAACACGGGACTAGGACACTAATGATGTCCACTAAGGTGAAACAAGGTAAAAGGCATAACTTCTGAGTTTATGATTCATTAACCAACTTTAACCCATGATCCTTACTTGCATGCCAAATGCATTAAATATGACACTTTATATGAAACAAGAACTAATGTACCTCATAATGTGCTAGACTACCATCTTCAAATCAACCACGCTGATCGATGCAATGACCTGAGATGCATGAGGAGAGAGGCATCAGAGGGGGCTGCTGGGTTGCTGCTTGTGAAAATGTTGATCATCGTCATCATCGAGATCACTGTCTTCATTGTGGGTCATGAGACATGATCTCCTATAGTTACCTCTAGGTGAGAGGGGGTAACATCTGGCTCCAACATGGGGACATGTGGTCACTGTAGAGCACATGAGAACCTCAACATCTCTGGTACTCCAAGACTTGTAACTTGCACCACTCTAAAATTCCTGCTACATTCTAACATAAAATCATTAGCAACAAAGGGTAGGGTGGTGTTATTCACCCTGGTTTATCAAAACTATAAAATTAATGTGGGAGAAAAAATTTCATTTTCATTAATATATGTTAAACTAACATGTACATGCTAAAGCTAACATGGATGCATAATAAAGCAATAACATCATCGAGGGAAAAGAAAAGCAATAATGCAAGCACACAACATGACCTACTCTAACCTACCCTACTCTATACCTAAGAAGTCAGGTTACTTCAGCATAATAAGGCTTGAGAAGGTACTCATTAATGGGCAATGATAGCTTCTCTCCCTTGGGTGTGATCAAATAGGAGTTAATTCAAGACTTCTTCTCAATTCGATAAGGACCAAGCCATAGACTATCAAACTTCTTATGCATTCCTGGTTTCTCTTTCCTCCTTTCCCACATCAACACAAGGTCACCATCTTTGAAGTTCCTCTGTCTTGCTTTATGGTCGAATGTTCCTTTAATATCGTCTTTATTCTTCACCATTTGGTCCAAAGAATTTCTCCTAGATTCGTCCAGCTCTACAAGTTGATCAATCCTTCCTTGTAACGCTTCCTTATCAATTGTTTACTGCTGTGCAAATTGAATGGTAGGAATTCAGAGGTTCACAGACAATTTATCTTCCAATCCATACACTAGCCCAAACGGGGTTTTCCCTGTGGAAGTCTTAGTTGTAATATTATCTTCCCATGATGCATACTTAATCTTACTATCTGTTAGCACACGTTTCTACCCTCCAATCAGATCTGATATATTGTAAAATCAGCGATGAAAAAGAGGCTAATTCAAGGAGTGAATGCCCTAAGTGTCACCGACAAACCTCCTCCTCGTTCGAGCTGGTGCGTGCCAACCTCAGGGGGGTGTCCCTAAGTAACTCGCTGCTGATTTGGGTCCGATTTTTCTGCAATAAAACACAAAAAACAACAGCCAAACTTGTCTTGGGCAGCATGTAAAACCACCCAAGACGTTATGAAATTGATAGTAAAGTTCACTTGGAAGGATCCCTGCAGTGTTAGCATTAGGAAGATGGATAGAAAAGAAAAGAAAGAACACTTAAAAAATTGAGATTAATCACAATAAGAGGCTAAGAGCTACTAATCAATGCACAAAGTAAGTTCACAATATCGACAAGAAATGAAAGCTTGATACAAACACAACATTTCTTTATTAATGGCTTTCCAAAGGGCTGATTGCACTACAAATGTAACATCCCCATTATAATCCCCAGTTCAATTAATAAATAATGTAGATATGAATATGGCTATGGCCAAGCAATGTAATATGCGAAATGTATTTTCTGAATTTTAATAAATATAATGTGATACCAGCTGTTGGGAATATCGACAGAGATGGGGGATGATTAATCCACAAGAAAAAGTGGAGTGCCTAGGGAGTGTCTAAGAGGGGTCCAAGGGGGGAATTAATTATGGGCGTCAATTCAAACCTATATTTCTGAATTTTTATTATCATTGGGAAAACCTTCTATTTGTTAAACTTTCACTAAGCTGGGCTCAAGTATGGGGTTTATTTCAATTTTAGCATTTATTTGAACCATAAACAAATGCAGCTATACCATTCACAATTGTTGCAATAACCAAGATCACAAGAAGAAGTACCATGCACAAGAACACAAGAAATATCCTGGGAAACCCTTCTACTCAAGGGAAGAAAACTCAACAATCCTTTGCTATATTCTCAAGAGAAGATCCCCCAACCATAAAACCCTAATGCACACAAGAGGGTGCTCTACTACCTTGAAACTTGTTCCCAAGAGAGGTGCGCACTTCAGCCCTTGAAATGTACTTGCTGAAATTTCGAAATGTCAAATGACTTGTGTGTTTCTTAAATGATGAAATCACCTTTATTTATACTAGACTGGACACATCAAAAGTCGTGTCTATTGGCACAACAGGGTCAACCTCAATAACTCAAAAAATAATTAATTATAACAATAAACATTGATTATATTTCACATATGGTGGGGCTGACTTGTACCCTTTACATTACAATTAGGGTTACAGGTAAATCTTACACTTAGACAATATAGCAAGGGATCCACACATCCACTAGTGCTCAGTCACTAGGGACACACCCACCTGTGCTTAGCCACAAGGACATCATACTCAACAGAATCATCGGGAGTACCACATCGTCTCATCTCTCATACAAAGGAGAACGATACACCCATCACATGGACACACCCAACCACAGGGGGACGACTCAACTCTTCAGAGGAGAATGATGCCCCAACCACTGGGGGACAATTCAACTTGCACACAGAGGAGAACAATGCCCCATCACGTGGGTGTGCCCAACACTGGGCTCCCTCTTAGGTCGACTCAACTCAGTCTCAGAGGAGAACATGTCCTGGAGGATGTCTCACGAAGTTGCAATCATCAACACTATTTGAGAGGGTGGGTGTGAGAGTCACATCCCATAGTTATTGGAAACATGGGATTGAGGTACAATCAACATTGGGCAAAGTGAACAGTCAATTGTCTTTGGAAAATAGAGGAAATTTGTATGGGTAGTAACAAACAATTTTTCACATTTAGTTTTACATGAACAATAAGCAGAGAATAGGGGAAAAGAGCTTGAGAGTTGAAGCAAAGAGACTGGGCGAATTCTAGAGCATGTTGGAGCATTTATGGAGCATTTTGGTGCTAGAGACTGAAGAGCCAGATTGTCAGGCATGAAGAGTGAATTCCTGCGTGAGTTGCACTATAACAACAAGTGGTTGTTGTTGTTTTTGCTGGTGGTTTTCCTGGCAGCGAGTTCCCTTGAGTTCCCAACAGAGAGATTCCTAGTTACCCGTGCTAGAGAGACTTTGATAAACGAATGGGACGCCTAATGGACTGAGAGTAGTGAAGGGGTACATTCCTTGGGTTGGGCAGGTCAAAAGGAAGAGAGTTGGAGGAAATTCGGGATAGTTGTAGGAAAATACTAGTGGGTTGTGTGATAGTGAGTTGTGAGTGGACTATGAGAGGTATCCTTCTCTTATGGATTCCTAGCCCCAACTTGGGGGTTACTTGCTATTGAGATTTAGAGCAACAGGTCTATGGTTGGGTGAAATGTCCTTCCCAAGCAACTGGTTGCACACATGTTTTAAAAGATAAGTGTTTATCTATTTTTCTGAGTTATTTCATGAGTTTAATTGCTGTGCTTAATTGTGTATGTGAATGTTTTATTGCTGTTGTGAATGAGTTTATTAATTGCATTCATGTTCATTTAGAATGTTGTAGATGCATTTAATTTTGGGTATTAGAATCTAGTTAAAAATGTGAATAAATCGTAGCTGGTATACTATAGGAAATGAATTAACAAGAGAAATTTCGATTTTATGTGTATTCCGCGTAGTAATGTTCCTCAGTTAGGATGGGGGATGTTATAGAATGGTATCATAGCTCAAGGTTCAAAATTGAGCTTGTATGGGCCAGGAGCTATCACGAATTGAGTAGATTTGTGGTTGTAGATTTTGTCCTGTGACGAATTGGGGAAAAATGGTGAACCAGAGTGAAATCCCCAAATTATGAGCATATTTCGAGTTTAAGTGCTTAAGAGCAAACAAAGAAGAAACCTTATGGCGTTGAGTTGCAAGTTGTAGAATCGATTTTGGTTTGGAGGGTTGAAATCTCGTGTGTTTCATGGCGGCCGTGAAGTTTAGTAATCGACGATCCAGATTAATTCGACTGTGAAGATGCACGGTTGAGATTCAATCGCAGATGGTCCGAACATGGTGTTCTTGATAAACCTTTGGGAAGAATGTTTAAGAAATGCCTTGGAGACGGGCATGAGCTCGAGTTTGATTGGATGAACCCGAAATAACAAGAGTCGTTGATCGACAATTTCCTCAGCTGTTAGATCTCGCGAAGAAGTTGTTTCGAAAAGACTTGTTTGGAAGGTTGGGCATCTTTTTGGCGCTCGAACCGAGTTAAAAGTTGGGATTTTCTGACTGTCCGTGAATATTTGGACCGTCGGACGCGAGCAAACTCAGTTGTTATATTCTTAGAAAGGTGGCTTAGGAAAGGTCTATTCGGGAATTCAGTTTGACCGAGGTAACGGGTGCACAACTTGGGAACCTGAGATGATCGTGGTCGTTGATCGACACGATTGTTGACCGTTCGATCTATCGGATGAGCATGTTAACTTGGAAGGGTCGAGGGTGGAAGAGAATTCCCAGTCAGTTGCCACATCAGCGTGCTAGGTCAGAGGACATGTCAACAAGGGTTGACGAATCAAAGAGTGCCATGTAGAAGTCGGGTGTAGGTCCTCGGAAGGATGTTTTCCGATGGTTTTGGAAAGGAGTGTTTTCAATGGCTTCGGAAGAAGGTTGTCAGAAGATTCGTTTGGGGAGAAGGTTTTCGATGGGTGAGTCCAACAAAGCAAGCCCGATAGGCTATAGTAGTTCGAAGTTCCAAAAAGTCATTAAGCAAGGCAAACCCTATTTCTGATGGGGGTTTTTCGATGAGAAGAGTTCGATAGTGTTCAGATTCTAGATTCAGAAGGATCTGCGAGAGGGGGAGAGTTATCTGTTCTGTTAGAAAGAACCCAAAAAGAAGATGATTCCGATAGGTTGCGGGTTCGAATTAACACGCTGTTATAGCAATAAATGAATGAATTTTCCATGAAAATTCCATTTTTTGAAGGTCTTCATCTTGCAGGGCATTTTTGAGGGCCTAAACAACGTTTTAAAAAAAACAAATTTCATAAAATTGTGTACTTCTAGTACACACAGTTTCTTCTTCTAAAATGAAAGAGCTCGAGGAGAGATTTCCAATGAGCTATTATGAGCACAAAACAGAGCTTGTATGAAGAAGTTACAACCTACACAATCAAGGGTAAAATTCAGTACCAGATTTCTTCTAGAGGGCGTAACTCCTAGCTTAGGAGTCAGTTTGGGGCCCAAGAGCAGTCTATGGAAAGCTCATGGACTGTAGAAGTCAACCATGGAGCCAAATTTGAATTCTAGATATCTAAAAATGTGTTGGGAGAGAAAAAAGACACCTGTAGCATGTAGGGTTGAAAAAGGGAAAATAATCAAAACTTCTGAAGACCATAACTTTTTGCTCGGAACTCAGAATTTGGAAAATGAATAGTCGATAGAAATGTCTTGATGAGGAGAATCCATCTATTAACTTAAAAAATCAATTTGAACATTAAATTTTGTAGTCAACTAAAAAGAAGTGGATTGGTGGCATTGAAGGGCAGAAAAATTTATGAATTCTTTTCCAAAATTGTGTATGCATTTATATTTATCTAACATAAAATTGTTTTCCTGCACATATTTTGCAGAATTAGAGGTTCAAAAGGGAAATTTGGTTCCTATATAAGAACCACAACAATGGAAGATGGCCAAGGGTCCTACAGGCACAAAGAGGAATTTAGAGGTTTGCATGTTAGTATGGGAAATGTTGAGACTGAGTCCAATGGAAGAAGACACAGGCAAGAGCATGTAACTATGAGGATCCTGCAGAGAGAAGTGTAGATTTATAGGGATGATAATGAGAAGATTATGAAGGCTCAGAAAGAGATACTTTAGAGCTTGAACATGCTGCAAAAGCAAGCCAATAAAGGCTCTGGCACAAAGAAAGAAGCTAGTGCTAGACAAGTGACAACATCTAAATCCCATAGCAGAAGGGATGAGAATGGGAATGATAGGCAATCAAGGAGTTGGAGTAGGCACCATCATTCCCTAGAGAAATCCACTAGGAGATATCATGCTAGTTCAGGGTTAGGGAGCATACCAAGTGTGTCTCCTATCAGGAGACAGAGGAGAAGGCTTGAGGGAGACACCTTGCAAGGTAAATTCAGGAAGATCAAGTCACCTACTTTGAATGGTCAGCATAGGAAAGGAGAAGAAGCCAAGGCTTGGTTGTTGGAAATGAAGAAATATTTCCAGCCGCATGATTACCCCTCAAGGGTAGAAACAAGAATTGAAACCTACCACTTGCAAGGAAAGGCAACCATGTGGTGGTATCAACTTAAGAAAGCCAAGCACCCTGATAAGAGGAGAGTCTCATGGAGGCGGTTCAATGGATATTTCTAACAGAAATATTTGTCTGAGAATTACTACGAGAAAAAGATGAAAGAGTTCCTTGAACTCAAATTGAGAAGCATGACAATGGATGAATATGAGAAGAGGTTCTTTGAATTGCTGAAGTATGTGGACTTGATAAAGACTGAAAAAATCAAAATCCAACAGTTTTTTAGTGGGTTACCCTCCTTCTACAGTGACAAGATACAATATGATAACCCTAGGACTTTGGAGGAAGCCATAAGGAGAGAAAAACATCTTTATGAGCAGAGCAGAGGGAGGCCAATCTTACAAAAGACTTGGAATGACAAGGTGAAAGGAAAGAGGGATCAAAGGTAGAAGGGTTGTAAGCCACCCTTTTTCAAGAACAAATCCCAAGCAAATCAACAAGGACAGTCAACTCAAAATGAGCACAAGACATCAGATTTCTTTTGTAAAAGGCCAAGGCAACAACCTGTACAATGTTGGGGACATGAGTGGAATCACTTATATAGGGATTGCCTTCACAAAGGTGAAATAATGAGGATTTTCCACAACATTTAGGAGGTTGAAACAATGGAAGACATGGGAGGAAGCATGCCAAGGATTTATGTAGCCTTGGACAACAAGCAAGCAGAGTATCAATCCCCCATGATTGAAGTGGAAGGTAAGACCGATAATCATCCTATAGCAATTTTATTTGATTATGGAGCTAGCCATAGTTACATAAACTATAACTTTATTGAAAGATTTCACTTGCAAAGGAGGAAGCATAAGAAATCTTGGTTAGTTTAGTTAGCCATAGGGGCTATGAGAAAGATCAATGAGTTGGTTAAAATTTTCCCAATAGACATGAATGGATTCAACACAAAGGTAGATGTGAACATTATACCTTTGGGTTCATATGATTGTCTAATTGGCATGGATTGGTTGGAAAAACACCATGCTATCCTAGATTGTTATAACAAGACAATAACTTGTCTTGATGAGAAAGGACAACAAGATAAGATTCAGGGAATTCCAAGAGTTGTCTCTGTTAGAGAAATTTCAGCCATGCAACTGAAAAAGAGCTTCAAGAAGGGATGTCAAATTTTTGTAGCCCACATGGAAGAGGCAGTTAGAGATAAAGTGGCAAGTCTTGAAGACCATCCAATCTTGAGATATATTGAAGATGATTTTGAGGAAATCCTAGGATTACCACCAAAAAGGGACATTGGTTTCTCCATTGATTTGGTGCCAGGATCTGCCCAGTGTCCAAGACACCCTATAGAATGGGCACACCAAAATTGAAAGAGTTGCAGATGCAACTAGAAGAACTTTTGAAGAAGGGGTATATATTCCCAAGTGTGTCACCTTGGGGAGCCCCAATTATTTTTGTAAAGAAGAAGGATGGAACCTAAAGGTGTGTATTGATTTCAGAAAACTGAATAAGGTCACTATAAAGAACAAATATCCTTTGCCAAGGATTGATGATCTATTTGATCAATTGAAGGGTGCAAGAATATTTTCCAAGATTGACTTGAGATCAAACTATCATCAAGTGAGGATAAAGGAAGAAGATATCAACAAGACAACATTCAGAACAAGGTATGGGCATTATGAATTCACTGTAGTGCCATTTGGACTATCAAATGCCCCAATTGTTTTTGTGTCTGATGAATGGAGTGTCTAGGGAGTACCTGTACAAGTTTGTAATTGTTTTCTTAGATGATATTCTCATCTACTCTAAGTCCAAGGAGGAGCATGAGAAGCATTTAAGAATGGCGTTAAAGGTTTTAAGGGAGCATTAATTGTATGCCAAGTTAAGTAAGTGCATCTTTTACCAAAAGAAGATTCACTACTTGGGACATATCATTTCACCAGATGGGATAACAATCGATCCTGAAAAGATAGAGGAAATTAGAGGATAGCCAGTGCCAAGAAATGTGACAGAGATTAGATCATTTATGGGTCTTGTCAGTTATTACCGAATACTCATAAAAGGGTTTTCAAATATTTTAAGCCCAATCACTTCTTTGCAAAATGAGGGAGTGACATTTGAATAGACTTCCAAGTGTGAAGAAAGTTTCCAGCAGTTGAAATATATTTTGACAAGTGCGCCCATATTAAAAATTGCAAATCTAGATGAAGGATTTGTAGTGTGCATGGATGCATGCAAGGAAGGGATCAATGGAGTCCTCAGTCACAAAGATCATGTGGTATGCTATGAGTCCTGGAAATTAAAAGAGCATGAGAGAAATTATGCTACACATGATTTGAAGTTAGCAACCATTGTACATGCATTAAAAATGTGGAGACATTACCTCATGGGGAAGAGATTTGAGCTTAGAATAGACCACTCTGGTATGAAACATTTATATGGATAGCCAACATTAAATGCTAGACAAGCTAGATGGATGGAATTTCTTAGTGAGTATGACTTTGAAATTAATCATATCAAAAGAAAAGAAAATCAGGTGGCTGATGCACTCAACATAAGAGCTCATGAAGTGCATGTTTCAGTCATTAGCATGTATAGGATAGATTTAAAAGGTAAAATTCTTTAAGCAACAAATTCAGATCAACAATATTTACAAATAAAAGAAAACTTAGTGCAAAGCAATTTACTGTAGAAATTTAAAAATGATTAATTGAAAGAGGATGAAATCCTCTTGTACAAAGGAAAGGTGTGTGTGCCAAATTACATGGAGCTAAAAATTACAGTGCTGAGAGAAATGCACAATGTGCCATATGCTAGGTACCCAGGATATTAGAAATCCCTTATAGCTATAAGGAGCCAAAACTTTTAGCTGGAAATGAAGAAAGAAGTGGCTAACTACATAGCCCAGTGTCTAGAGTGCCAGAAGGTAAAGAAAAAGCACAGACATCCAACGGGGATGCTACAACCATTGCCCATTTCATAATGGAAGTGAGAAGTGATCACAGTAGATTTTGTTACAAAGCTTCCCAGAACAGTGAAGCAACATGATTCCATCATGGTGGTGGTGGAAAAATTGAATAAGGCAACATATTTTATTTCCGTGAAGACAACACACAAGGAAACAAACATTGCAAAGATTTACATGAAGTTGCCAGGCTACATGGAGTGCCTAAGGAAATAGTTTTAGACAGAGATTCCAAGTTTACATCCAAATTCTGGCAAGGATTGTTCAAAGGCTTTGGGACAAATTTGAATTTTAGTATGACGTATCACCTAGAGTCAGATGGGCAAACAAAGAGGACCAATAGATAATTGAAGACATGCATAGGATGTATGTGATGGACCAACCATCAAAATGGGAAGACTATATCCACTTAGTGGAGTTTTCTTATAATAATGGGTATCAAGACACATTAAAAATGAGTCCACTTGAAGCTTTGTATGGTAGGAAATGTAACACACTAGTGAACTTGCATAACCCAAAAGACAGATCTATCATTGGACCATATTTGTTAGAGAAATGGAAGAGTAGATGGTGAAGATCAAGTAGAATTTGAAGGTTTCCAAGGATAGGCAGAAAAATTATGCAAACAAGAAAATAGATTTTAGAGATTTTAAAGTGGGATAACATGTTTTCCTAAAAGTGAAAGCAAAAATAAGTTCGATAAGATTGGGTTGATGCCCAAAGTTGGCAGTGAGATATTGTGGGCTTTTTGAAATATTAGAGAAGATAGGGCTAGTTGCATATATGCTAGCATTTCTTGCATCCATGAGAGTGCATAATGTATTTCATGTATCATTATTAAAGAAATATGTGCTTGACCCTAACCACATAATTGATTGGACTATGATCCAGGTGGAAAACAAAGGGGATTTCCGGGTGGAACTAGTATGTATCCTGGACCAGAAAGTCAAAGTGCTTCGAAACAAAGCCATAGGGTTGGTAAAGGTTCAATGGACCTGCTACGATCCTGAAGATGTAAAATGGGAGCATGAAGAAACCATGCGGGAGGAATACCTGCAAAGTTTTGCCAATTTTGAAGAAAATAGAAGCTAAAAATGCAAGACTCCATTTTTTGGCAGCATGATTCTGGAACCACATCTCATAAATTCTTGGTCACGTGCGCTGATGGCCCAGATAAAAGAATGGTGCAACCTGATGGACTGAAGGTAGTGAAGGGGGGTGTATTCTGTGGGTTAGCAGGATGAGAAGAACGAGAGATTATGGTTGGGATCATTGTTGGAGGGTAAAAATTGCATATTTTTGTTTTATTTTTCTGAATATTGTGATGTAAAATTTGTGTATATATTTTGGCATGGTGTTGTGCATCGAGGACGATGCACAATTGTAGAGGGGAAATGTAACATCCCCAGTTTAATTAATGCATAATGTGTAATGTCCCCACTTTGGGACATCATTATATTATAGTGTTATGCTGACCAGAGTAGCCAAATGGGGGTGATAGCGAGTAAAAGAGCTATTGAAGGGTTTTATTTGGCCTGACTTGCATCGCTCATCTTATTTCATCATCATGATCCATTCTGCACAACTTGGCTTTGGTTCCGTTGCATTCTGATGATTTCCGTAATTTTGAGTTATTATGGGCTATATGTTAATTAAATTCACTAAGAAGGTCATATTGGGAATAATACTTGGAGGAACCTCTTAGTGTAATAGCTCATCAGAATCGAGAGGAATAACACTACAAGATAGGATGATGAGAAGTGACTTTCAGTGGCTAGAGAAGCCATAAGGAGGGATGAATCACATTTTAGAGGTAAATGATTAATTAATTAATTAAAGTGATTTGATTAATTAATAATAAAATAAAGTAAAAGTCGCTTGGAGAGACAAGGTGAACAGGGAGGATAAAAGAGAGATAGGGGCCTCTATTCTCTCATTATGTTGTTTTATCATTTTGATGCCTATCTTCTTGCTAGAGAGCCCATGCACTTGGGGGTTTTGAGGGTTTTGACTGAACAAACCCTAGAGATCACCTCGGTGGTGAAAGTGTAAAATTTCAGACCCCACCTAGTTTCAAGTCTCGCTGATTTTTATCAGTGTTTAATGCCCAAAACCCAGATTTATGACAACCATAAATACTCAGCAAATAAACATATTTTTCAGCACTGAAACATGAGGATTCTGAATAATATTTAATGCAGAAATAAAAATATATCAACAACACAATATTCAAAAAATTTGCACAAAGATTTTTGGTCTAACGATGACCCTGAAAAAACCCACAAGGGAAAAACCACTGAGGGGGATTTTTATTATTTCAGAGCTTCAGAGAAAATTCTTTTACAACAATCATATTCTCAACAGAAATTCACAAACTTATCTCAGAAAATTTCTTGAGAAAAACTCCTTCAGAACAACCCCAAACTGCTCCTCGATTTCAGTGCCAAAAATCTGTAGAGTGTACGACTGTCACAACATTAAATGTTGTACGGACTGTCTTGAAAATCATCCCCTTTTCCCGAGTTTGTTGTATGGATTTTTGTGCAATAATTGCACCTCGAAAACAATGCCACATTGCCTTGGAATGCATGTTGTCTCTCTGTTGTATGGATTGTCCACTTTTTGCAGTTGTACGGACTCCAAAAATAAGTACCGTACGACTTCAATAAAGTTGTAGTACCTTGCCTCGAAAATTGTGCCAAAAACCAGCAATACAGATTCCCAAAAATTCGTACAGTACGGCCCAGTCAAGCGTTGTACCTTCACCTTGATTTTTGTGCTAGTTTGCTGCTTTGATTTGTGTGCTAGCTTGCTGCCTTGAAAAGCATGCCTCCAACTTTGTAAATGGCCTCTCTTTCCTCAAGCTCGACCTCCTCTCTCTCTCTCTCAAAATGCATGAACATTAACCCTAGAAAGGGTGCACCCTCCTACCTTAGTCGACTTCATGGAGGTAGGTGAAGAGTCTCATGATCCAATAGTGGTGATTGGATTAGATGAGTGGATGAATTGAGTGACCATTATCACTCCCCCCCCTCACTTAAGTCATAAAGTCACTGCTGGTATCTCTCATAAATTAAATGACTAGGAGCCACGTGAACACTTTCTCACCCCTTAGAAGCCTAGGTGATGAGAAACACTCTAGGTACTGTTGACCACCTATTAAACCAGGGGTCAACTCATGTACTTTCATGAGATATGCATCATCGGATTTTGGTTCTACTAGGCAATTTTGGCCTTCAACACATATTTTGGTAAAATGGAATTTCCGCTCCCTGCATGGGATAATAATGTAATAGGTGCATGGATCATAGTTGGGTCAGTTACCTTAGGATTTCATCATTAGAGTCCCTTTCAGCGAGTGTTTTTCCTCGGGTTATTAATTTGACTTAACCAACCTTATTAATTTCCTTGGAGTTTTTCACTCCCTGATAATTTCACTCCAAAGTGGTGAAAGGGTTCTAATGGTTTAGATCCTCACATTGTTAGCTAGTGTTTAGGAATGATGTAAATGACCAAGTAAGACTGTCTCTCAAAAGTTTGTGGAATTTAAATTCGAGTCTAGATGGTTTTAATTTATTAAAATTGCCTAAGTTTAGTAATTTTAATTATTTTTGATAAAATGTAAAAACTAGGTCTGGGATTTTGTTAGAGGTATTTGTGCTCAAAATGGAATGAGACCATCACCCTTGGACCAAGTTTCAGCTCATTTGGACAACTTTTTCTATGTGTTTGTCCATAGGGAGTCCAAGTCGATCAAAACAACAATTTAATTGCTAGAATTGACAAATCAAAATTGTCAATTTTGAAAGAATTTGAGCTAAATGTGTGAAGTAAGGTGGGAGATGATGATTAAATCCATTCCTAACCTACCCAAACCCTTTCTAACCTTTACACCCCTAGACTCAGCACTCCCCACTTAAACCCATTAAGCCCCTAGAGTACCCTCTTCATGTGGAAACATTAGAAAATGTAAAATTATGAAGTGTGGGCCCCTCTCCATAGGAGATGGCCTCCTAAGCCTCCCAACTCACCTTTTGGACATGGCCCACAACCTCCACCTCATCTCCACATCATCAATCCATGCCCAAACCCTAGATTTGCGCCCCCCTCCTTGAGATCATCAATTTGACTTGGGTTTTGACACTTGACTTTGATCCTGGTCACTTGCCTCTCAAGTATAAATGAAAGGTCCTATCACCCTCATTTCACCACCATCTCTTGAGCTATTGTTATGCTACCAAATTCTCTCCCTCACACTTCCCATCTTCTCCCATCTTGCTTCACTCATTCTTGCTCATTTTTTGGAGAGGAACTTGTAGCAATTAGTTGTTGCAACTTCCTACTTGGTTAATAAAAAGAGCTTTGGAGGACATTGGTGTAGTAAAGATTAGTCTTGGTACATCTATACATTTGAGGTGATATTGTGTCTTTTGGAGCATTTTTTTTGAGATATAGAGTAGATTTCCCAAACAAACTAGTTTGCTTGGGTAGGTCTTGCAATAATGTAGTTGTTGATCTATGTGAGTAGGGTAGTAGATGCTACAAATTAGTTTGTATTGTTTATCTATCCCACTCCTATTTGCTCTTATCTCACAATTTGCTTCAATAGTTTACAGGATATCTCAAGGGTTTGTAAGGCTAGCTTTGAGCTAGAAGTTTTCTTTCACAACCCACTTGAAACTCCTCTCTTTTATACTTTCATTTTCTGTTCTTTCATATTCAGAAATTTGGTTTGCTAACGCTCTAGAATAGGTCAATAAATCATTTTACTTTGTTGAAATTGTTATGCAGAAAATTTACATTGTAAAACATAATTTTTTTTAACATTTTTGTGTGTTTTGCAACATTTCCGGCAAGCAATAGCTTGCTTTTCACGAATTCTCATGAAGTACAAGTGGAAGTACTACCAAAATTTGGTCTTAAAACACACAAGGAAGCCCTCTTTTGGTTGGGTAACAATTTCCAACTCTTCTCTCATCATTCTAGCAACGTAGCAAGCCCTCGGAAGTCCCTTGAGGCTTGCATTCTTATGTTATTTTTTGTACATTGTAACTTAATGTAGTGCCTACATCTTGGTGTGAGCATGGCTAAGCCAACCATGCGTCATTAAGACTAGGATTACTTTCTAATTTTCTCTTGATGTTTATTCTTTTGCCTTACTTGTCATTAGGACAAGGTTGTGTGACTAGGTTGCTTTAGCTTGCTTTTCATTCTTTTCCAACCCTCTTTGGCACAAAATTAATAGGCTTGCCTCCACCTTGTGCCATTGTAAGTGGTTTGTCTATTTCAGTTTTTCCTTTCAAAACATTTATTTCATTACTTGTTGCCTATACCTTGGAATGAAGTTATTCGCCAACCTCCAAAATCGTATGGCTAGTTTAGTGTTTTGCTTCTAATGGTTTAATGGCTTAAAATTATCTAGAAGGAGGAGCAACACACTAATATTAGCTTAGGCCCATGGAGGCATATAGGGTCTGGCTATTACTTTCATTATCTTTGTTGCAGTTTACATTTCCTTGAGTACTTGTCTTTAACTCTTAATCTTTCACAAACACTTTCATTTCATTGCAAGTATCATGGGCATGTGGTGAATGTTTTAAGTCAACCTTTTCTTTTAATTCTTGTAAGTTGTTTTCAAGTTCTTTCATGCTACTTCAAGTTACATCTTATGGTTAAGTACTCTAAATAATTTGCAAGCTTTTAAATTTCGGTTTTGGTTCAAGCACCCCTTTTTTGGCAAGCAACATCTTGCCCAAACACACTATCTAACTCAATTTATCCTAGTCCATAGACATAAAATCAAGTAGACTTAATATAACACCTATTACTAATAACTTTGCCTTAGCGAGGATTGAAAGGAAGCGAGGAAGGTGATGGAGTGGGGAGACGTCTCGTGGCCTCCAGTCCTTCGGTGCTTCTTTCCTTGGGTTGACTGTGGAGCTAGGGTAGGCCTTGTTTCCATGCTTCTTGAGCACCCAACAACCCTTTTGGTACAAGCGAGGGGAGTATTGGGGTTGACACTTTCAACAACTACTTGGTACAAGCGGGGGGAGTATTGGGGTTGACACTTAGTTAGGATTCAACCTTCACTTAATAATCTTAACAATCCTTAATCCACTTTAACCATTGAGGCATCAACTTGGCATTTACATTTTATTGTTTACATTTAAGTCTTGCAAGCTCTCAATTCACATTTACTTTTCATGCAAGTTTAATTGTGTTATGGATGAATAACTAAGTGGTTCTTAAGTTGCGCCCTTGGCCCTTGGAGGCTTGTTTTAGGCTTTCATTTATCATTTCTAGTTGTGTGCTGATATCTTGGATCAACCCTCCTTGAAGTTGTGCATCCTTTGGAGACACTTCATTGTTGGGATTTGTGTGATTTCTGTTGCATTGAAAACAATCACAATAGAGTTGTGCATCCTTTGGAGACACTCTAATGTTGAGCATGTTAGGCTTGATGTGTTGGTAATAGCTTTCCTTTTGAGATATTTTCATTTCCTGCACAATCAAGCAACTTAGTTAGAATTTGTATCTTTGTATCTATTGTATCTTGTGTTTAGTGTAACTCTTAGATATTCTTATTGTACTTTTGTATCTAGTTGTTATATTTGTATCTAATCTTGTGGTGAAGTAATTTGTAATCTTTGTAATCTTGTGTAATCTTGTGTAATCTATCTCCCTAAAACTCTAGTTGACCCCTTGCCCAATCTTAGGCACTAGTCTTAGTTGTCCTAGGAAAAGACTTGCTTTTCATCTTGAATTGTTGCACATTGCATTGTTGCCTTTGCATATAGGCTAGATATTTCCCTCTAACCTGTTAACTAATTAAAACCAACTCCTAGAACTTAACGTTTAATCTCATCTAGTAACTAGGGTCTAACCCCCTTGGCTTCCCTAGGATTAAGCCTAGATGAAAGAGGTTCAAGTCAAAGTGACAGCGTGGGCTTTGAACCTAGGGATTGTTCCTCCAAGGAAACACTAAGTGAGCAGGACTTAGCTCACGTTTGCAAGTATGTATAAGGACGACAACAGGTACTTTTTAATTATTTTTAACACTCCCTATTACCGAGGAAAGTGTTACTCACCACTCCAAGCTTGTCCCTAAAGAATACAAACTTGCCTTTGCACAAGGCTTTGGTGAGTATGTCTGTAACTTGCTTATCTGTAGATATGTACTGTAGCTCAACTACTCCTCTCTGAACATAATCCTGGATGAAGTGATATCGAATCTCAATGTGCTTAGAGCTGTCATGAAAAATTGGATTCTCAGAGAGTTTAATACAACTTTGATTGTCACAGTAAATCATAGTGGGCCTCAACTGCACACCAAATAATCCCACCAACAACTTGCGAAGCCAAAGGGCCCCACAACTAGCCTGACTGGTAGCCATATACTCAACCTCTCCAGATCTCAAAGCCACTGACTTTTGCTTCTGACTGAACCAAGACACCACTACTAAGCCTAATCTGAAAAAACATCCAGAAGTACTCTTCATGTCACTGACACATCCTACCCAATTTGAATCTGTATAGCCCATCAATCGAACTCCATCCCATCTCAGATAGTCCAGACCATAATCCACTGTACCACAAAGATACCTAAGCACATGTTTTGCTGCCACCCAATGCACTCTCCTAGGCTCCACCATGAACTGACTAAGAGTGTTGACAGCAAAACAAATATCTGGTCTGGTATTGACCAAATACATCAATGAACCGATCAACTGACGATATAAAGTGGAATCAACCAACTGTGACTCAAAATCTTGAAGCTTCTTCCAGTTAGTAATCATGGGTGTGGTCATGGGCCTACAATCCTCCATCTAGAATCTCCTCAGAATGTCACAAGCATACTTCCCCGGTCCCAGGAAGATGTGTCTTGGCTCCTGCCAAATCTCCAATCCCAAAAAATAATGCATTAGTCCAATATCTGTCATCTCGAACTTTGAAGCAAGGCTCTCCTTGCATCTAGTAATGAGTCTCTCAGCCCCTATAATGAAAAGATCATAAACATATAGCAAGAGTATGAGAGGATCCTCTCCAACCACAATGAAGTATAGGTTGGGATCCACCCCACTCTTCTCAAATCCCAGCTGTTGCAAGTAAGCATCAATCCTAGAATACCAAGCTCTGGGAGCTTGTTTCATCCCATACAATGCCTTCTTTAGTCTGCACACGTGAGACTCTCTCCCATGCACCTCAAAGTCCAATGAATGCTCAATGTACACCTCCTCATGGATGAGACCATTCAGAAATTCGGTCTTCACATCCATTTGATGGATCTTCCAACCCATCTCTGCTGTAATAGAGATCACTGCCCTGATTGAAGTATATCTAGCAATCGGAGCAAAGGTCTCATCATAGTCAACTCCCTCAACCTGTGAGAACCCTCGAGCCACAAAACGAGATTTGTACTTCTCAATGCTGCCATTTGCAGCATACTTGAGTTTGTAGAGCCACCTGGAAGTCACCACTAACTTCTCTTCAGGTCTAGGAACATTCTCCCAAACATCATTCTTTATGATGGAACTGTACTCTTCCATCATGGCATCTCTCCAAACCTGTCTGCCAACAACCTCCTCAAAAGTGGAAGTCTCAGACTCCCTGATGCTGCTCACCATCGCAATGTAGCTGCAAAATCTCTCAGGAGGTTTACTCTCCCTCACAGCCTGCTTGGGATTCCCCACTGATCCCTGTGCCTCCCTCAAAGTGTCCTGAAGCCACTTGGGATTCCTCCTCTCTGAAGTAGTGTCCCGTGGAGGGGACTCTCCTTGCTCAACCCCATCACCTGAAGACTGTGAACCTGAAGTAGAATCTGGAGAACTCGATCCTGAAACCTGTGGACCAGTAACCTGTGATCTTGACATCTGTGGCCTTGTAATTTGTGGTCCATTCGTCACCGAAACTGGTGGACCTGAACTCTGTGTCACTGAAGTTTGCTGTGGACTCACCTGAATATGAGGTGATGATTGCTCACCCCTCTCAAACCCTCGTGACTTCCTAAATGCTCCATCCTCCTCAAATCTCACATCCCTTCTCAAAACTGTCTTCCTCAAGGAAAGGATGTATATACGGAAATCCTTTGAAGTCTCACTATACCCAACGAAGATCCCCTTCTCTGCCGTGGGTTCTAGCTTTGTCCTCTTCTCAGAAGGGACATGTGAATATGTAAGGCACCCAAAAATCTTAAAGTGCCCAACATCAGGCTTCTTCCCAGAGAAAGCCTCCTCAGGAGTCGTGTCCCCCATTGCTTGATGTGGACTCCTGTTTTGTAGATAAACTGTAGTATAACATGCCTCGGCCCAAAGAAAAAGAGGCAACTCCTGTTCATGCAACATGGCTCTCGCAACCCCAACTATGGCCATGTTCTTCCTCTCAACAACCCCATTCTGCTGTGGATTGTAAGGAACAATAGAATCTCTCCTGATGCCCTCTCCTACACAGAAGTCAATAAACTTCTTGGAGGTATACTCACTCCCATTGTCTGTCCTCAGAACTCTGATTTTCTTCCCAGTTTAGTTCTCCAGAAGAGCTTTAAACTCTTGGAACCGATTGAAGACCTGTCCTTTGGTCTTCATGAAGAAAATCCAAGACTTTAGAGAGAAGTCATCAATGAATATGACATAGTATAAACAACCACTCAAAGATGTAGAAGACATAGGACCACATACTTCATAATGAATCAGATCAAGTATACCTGCTGCTCTGCTGTCACTACTTGGAAAAGCAGTCTTGGTGTACTTTCCCAAAGCACACCCCTTGCACAACTCCTAGTGCTCAGTACTGAACTCTGGAGCTCCAGTCACAATCTCCCTCAGTATCCTCAGAGACCCATGATGCAAATGGGCCATCCTTCTGTGCCATAGCTCACAAAGATCACTGTTGCTGGTAGAATTAAATAATGCACTAGCTGGATGAAACATGAGCTTGTACAACTTCTCATGTCGAGTTACACTTTGGCCGAAGTGATACTGGACTCCTTGGGAAATAGGAGTACCTGTCCATCACAGAACAACACCTCATAACCCCTCTCCTCAATAGCAGAAACTGAAATCAAGTTCTTCAAGCCAAGAACATATAGGACATCTCTCAACAACATGGGAGGTAGAGACTCCCTCTGAAATGATACTATCCCACTACCAATTTCCTTGACCACCTGGTCATCTCCAAGCACTACCTCAAGATCACAAATCTGTGTAAGATCTGTCAAAAGCTCACGAACACTTGCCATATGGAGGGAAACACTACTATCAATATACCACACACTGGAATGAGTGGCTCTAGTGGAAATACACACCACTAAGGAACTCCTTATCGAACTTGGCGGAAAACTCCTCCACCCCTGCTGAAGCTGTTGTCTGCTTCTTCTTCTTATTAGGACACTGTCCTGCATAGTGCCCAAACTTGTGACATGCAAAGCACTTGACTTTGCTCATGTCTTTCTTGCCTTCACTCTTCGGTTTGTTTCCTCCCTTAGGACCCTTTTTGAATTTCTTCTTGCTGTTGGTAGCAATAGCCACATTCTCCTCATCATTACCAGTAGACGAACTGCCATGCACATAACCTCTCCGGGTTTCCTTTTGAACAAAGTCATCCCGAAGACGTTCCCACTTGGGAAGGTTCTCCCTAGCCACAATGCCCTCAACAAAAACAACCCATTGTTTGGAAACTCCATTTAATGTTGTCCATACAAGTTCACTGTCAGCAATGGCCTCCCCAACAACTCCAGGTTCATCTCTCACCTGTGTCAACCTGGTAAGATATGTGACTACATTTTCAGCCTTGGTCATTTTAATGCTTTTCAGTTTTTCTTTCAAAACCATCTTCCGGTTCTCATTTGTACTCTGATACAACTTTGTCAAGGACTCCCACATCTCATAGGCATTTGTCTTCCTAGTCACATGAGGAATCAAATGGTCCTTGATGGAATTAAGGATAATTCTTTTAGCCTTGATACTCTTATTGGTGTATGTTGCTAAAATAGTAGCATCTATGGGTACATTCACTGGGTTTGTTGTGGAGTTCTCAACAATATCCCATAACTCACTTTCTTGCAACAACGAGATCATCTCTCCTTCCAAGCACCAAATTTTACTGCCCCATCAAGTCTGTCCTCAACCCTTAGACCGGTAGCCATTGACCCTTTTCTGCTGAAAATGAAAAATTCAAACTTCTGTTCGGTGAAGTAACATTTGTCCCCTTTTTCTGTCTTGCTGATATAAATCTGCATTTCTTTAACACAACTCTGATACCATGTAAAATTTCAGACCCCACCCAGTTTCAAGTCTCATTGATTTTTAACAGTGTTTAATGCCCAAAACCCAGATTTATGACAACCATAAATACTCAACAAATAAACATATTTTTCAGAACTAAAACATGAGGATTCTGAACAATATTTAATGCAGAAATAAAAATATATCAGCAACACAATATTCAGAAAATTTGCACAGAGATTTTTGGTCTAACAACGACCCTGGAAAAACCCTCAAGGGGAAAACCAGTGAGGGGGATTTTTATTATTTTAGAGATTCAGAGAAAATTCTTTTACAACAATCATATTCTCAACAAAAATTCACAAACTTATCTCAGAAAATTTCTTGAGCAAAACTCCTTTAGAACAGTCCCAAACTGCTCCTCGATTTTTGTGCCATAAATCCATACAGTGTACGACTGTCACACCATTAAATGATGTACGGATTGTCTTGAAAATCGTGCCCTTTTTCCTGAGTTTGCTGTACAGATTTTTGTGCAATAAATGCACTTCGAAAACAATGCCACGCTGCCTTGGAATGCGTGCTCTCTCTGCTATATAGACTCTCCACTTTTGCAGTTGTATGGACTCCAAAATTCTGTACCGTACGGCCTCAATAAAGTTGTTGTACCTTGCCTCAAAATTTGTGCCAAAACCAGTAGTACGAATTCCCAAAAATCCATACAGTACGGTCTAGTCAAGCGTTAAACCTTCACCTCTATTTTTGTGCTAGTTTGCTACCTTGATTTGTGTGCTAGTTTGCTGCCTTGAAAGCGTGCCTCCAACTCGGCAAATGGTCTCTCTTTCCTCAAGCACGGCCTCCTCTCTCTCTCTCTCAAAATGCATGAACATTTACCCTAGAAAGGGTGTGCCCTTCTACCCTAGTCAACTTCATGGAGGTAGGTGAAGAGTCTCATGATCCAATTATGTTGATTGGATTAGATGAGTGGATGAGATTGAGTGTCCATTCACTCACCCCCTCACTTAAGTCATAAAGTCACCTTTTAATTTATCTCTCATAAATTAAATGTCTAGGGTCCACATTAGACAATTTCTCACCCCTTAGGCGCCTAGGTGATGAGAGACACTTGCCTAGGTACTTTTTAATTATTTTTAACAGAAAGATCCCATCCAACCTGGTCCAAGGTTGGTCACGAAAGTGAAAGATTCCTCCCTCACCATTATGCATCATTTCTATTCAGTGATAGGGGCAGTTGTGGAGACAGGGCGTATTATTGGAGGGTTTCTGCAGAGCTAGGGCGAACCCATCTTGAGGGAGTAGTTTGATTTGCTCATAGGAGACCAGATATTCAATAGATCTCACTTCAGGGTTTCTATCCATCACCATAGAACCTTTTTACAATAGGGTTTGAGGGTATTCATTAAGCCATTCATTTCTTCCACTAGTGGGGCACATTTCATCTTGAGGAGGGCGCACTGGGTATTGGGGATCTCGTGTTCTGGAGGGGAAGACCTTTCCCAATCGATTGGAGATTTGGCATAGGGGTTACCCAACCCCCGATCTACCTTTTGATAGTGGGTTTCAGTGGATATTGGGCCAAACCCTTGGAGGCCAAATTCTTGGATTGCTTCAGCCAGGGAAGGCGCACTTGCTAGAGTATAGACACCATCAACAACCAGATTACAGGTTGGATTTTAGATAACTTTTGTATGCAACATTGGAGGACTCTTAGGAGACCATATCTTCAACATTTCTTTCTATCTTGGAGGCATTATCAACCACACATTCTATGTATTCCAGATCTGTCCCATTTTGTATGAGGTCAACTATTATTATGAATAAAATCAGATCTGAGGTATTTGTGCTATTTACTTGAGTTGTTCTACTGTATCTTGTTGTGTACATGTTGTTGGTTTCATTTCTATCTTTACTTGCTGCAAACACACATTAAACTATCATTATAAACCCCATAGCAACTTAAGAGGACAAAATCTGCAAAGTGTTTGACAAAATGCTATAACCAGAAAACACATAAATATCAATGAAAAACACAATGTTCCTAGCATATTGGGTTGGGAACATTACAATGGTATCGGAGCGTTGATCCTCCCAGCCAGTGGGGATTAGCGAATGCATACAGAGCTAAGATTTCTCCCAGCCTGAGGGGTCTTCCATAAGGAGAGATGGATATTTTGGACTTTGCTAGAGGGATTGTTGATTGTGAGAGGGAATATCAAACCATCAATGACATTCTCAGGGATCTAATAACATTCCAACAGTTTGTGTCCATAAAAAATCCTAGTTGGAGCAAAGATGAGGTTACACATTGGGTCGACGTAGCAGAGGAAAAAGCTATGGTAGCTAGATGGAAGGAATCACAGATTAACCCTACACCCATTAGGAGCAGGGAACTTTGCTACAGTTGCAAAGAGCCTTGAGAGCTAGACCACAAATGCAAGGGTAAAGGGAACGTGCACATTGTTGAGGTGCACAATGACAGTGAGGATGAGGAGATGTATGAGGATGCAACGGTAGATGCTTATTTAGAGCAGTCTGATGATGCTAGTGACTCTTGCGCATTTGAGGGACAATGAGTTGGACAGGATGATAGCACATGTTCTTTAGCTTCCACATCAGGTAGTGTTGAGGATTCAACACTTCAGCACAATTGTGACACGTGTGAGGATTCACATATGTTAACACTGAGAGATGATGAGATTATGAGGTCGGATGACCTACCCTTGGGTGTAGACATGGATTTCAGGGAGTCATGCGTAGAGGAGGATGAGCTTTCTATGATGACTGTGACACATTTGTCATCTTTTCAGACACCTATGATAGCCATGACACATGAGGATATTAGTGGCATCTATGATATGGTGGAGCCTTGTGTGAGGATTATACATCAACAACATATGGATCTGTAGACCCAGGAGGAGAGACATGACTTGGAGATAGTAGACCTTACACATACCTATCAATAGGAGGAGATTGAGTCACCTCTTTTGGAGACTCCATTGTTTGATCAGGCTGTGGAGACTGACAATTTGATGGGACACTTACTTCCAGGACTCCTTATTGGTCGGGATGATCATAGCACGTGTCTGGACACATTTGTGTGGGATCCAGGTGCAGATGATAATAGAAGGGTGAGTGCACAGGAGGATACAATTGCCCATACAGGATATAGTGTGATTCGGATGGGGTTAGCAGTTGGTGATGGTGTGCAGTGGCATACAGGAGGACCCAACAACACAATGGATAGTGGGCAGTTCAATACCTTACCTTTTGTAGGGAGTGTTGTTGGGGATTCCATGGGTGACACTAGCATTGAGGGGCATGAAGTAGCACCTTAGCAGGACTGTGATCAGGAATCACGACACTTGGCAAGACAGTGGAGAGTCAGTGAGAACATGATCATGGCACCCATTAGACGCATTGAGGACACACATGCATTGGTGGCAAATTATTGCTGGAGGGAATCTATGACACATGATAGCTCAGATGGGGGACTTGCCATGGATGACTTTCATACTCTCCGGAAGAGAGTGATCATGATGAGGGTCGACTACCAACAGTTGTTGATGGACAGAGATTACCTATTAGAGGTTGGCGAGATGTATCACAGGGCCTTGAGGGAGCAGGAGTTGGAGGTGGACCGACTCACTCATGAGTTGTGAGCACACGAGGATTCTTGAAAGGCACACAGATAACCCTTCAGGAATAAGAGTCCAGACTGGAGGAGCTCATTGAGGAGACTGGTCAGAGATACACCATCTCTATCTCGACAGAGAGTCAGATATGTTCTTTAGTTACATTACTAGAAGATGTCTGGTGTCACAGGGGCCACCATTAATAGATAGTTCTGAGACAGTCGGTCGTACACATACACACGAGGATTCCAGAGCCAGGGGCAGTTACGAGGACACTTTCATTTGTGTTCTAGGATTGGTTGATATCCACACAGAGGATGATCCGACAGTACACCTTGGACATATGATGATGAGAGAGATGTACAGTGGGATTCAGATCGATGCATTAGATTGCAGGAAGGAGACACACTTAGTGGAGCATGGAGATTCCTCTCCTTTGCAACAACACATAGTTCTGAGAGATCACCTTCAAAGTAATAGCAACTATAGGGGTGTTGATGGTTGGAGAGTGATTGACCAACATTTTGTGGAGTTACCCCCAGTTGTACCTAATGATTTGGGTTCAGTGATGACTACAGACGAGTATTTACCATGGGTACTAGTGGACGAGCTTTTGGTTGAATTGTTGGGATTGACCAAAGCATATGATACCTACCAGTCCTACAGGTGGTTACATATGTTTCTATTAGATTTTCCCGACACTTTCATCGTTGACAACAACATAAGGGGAGATAAATAGTGGCAGGGGACATGGAGAGTTGATAGGTCGGGACTGTTATCGCACGGTTTGTAGGAAAGGTCCAAGAGCTTGAGTCAGGGCTTGAAACCGGCGTAACAGGAGCTTCCCCACCCACTGTCACCTCAATGGGGAGCTCTTTCTATTTAGGAGGGCAAGTCCAAGGGAGACGTCCCTAAGGCAATCTGGGTTAAAGAAAGGCTAAAGGTAAAGGCCAAGTCAAGGAAACCCCTTTCACAGATTGCTGCCCAAGGAGAGATAGTCAAGGAGATAAGACCACTGATGATGCACCTGTTTGCGAGACAAAACAAAGGAAACTAGAATGTGCTTGCAGTGGGTTAGTACTTCATGAAATCAATAACTATCTTCAAATGTATATATGAGCAATGAATAAATATAATTATTGACGAAGTCGATGATTATTAAACAAAGGGAAAAGTCACTTCTTCAATAAATATATCAAGAGCATTCAGAGTGTACAATTATACCATGTATCATATCATTAATGCCATAAACATATCAAATCAGCTCATATACAATATAATGCTGCGTCACCTATACTATTTCTGCTACAGGTATGACGTCAGCTTTGGTCAAAGAGTCAAAATGAGAGACAAAGATCAAAAAACGTTTTACAAATTTACCTTACAGATGCATTAAGTAACTCAATGTCAATCAAAGGAGATGAATGAAGTCACAACGTTGCAGGTATAACAAGATATCTAAGCATGTGACGTCACCTCTATATAATTTTTGGTGTTCTGCAGGTTAGCTAGCCAATGGTAGACGTTTTGACAAATTCAACCAGCAAAAATACAATTTAACTCCACGGCTATGATGAGAAGACAAGGCCTCACCTTTCTATCCAAGCAAAAGTTCATTTAAGGCCAACGTTGTCAACTTAGGGTTAGTCTTTATACTAGCTAGGGTTAGACGCTAGGTTAGTAGGGTTGCAAAATTTGAAGGTAGTTTGAAAAGTTTGAAGGCATAACAAGCT
>SNQJ01S0021014.1:56769-80364 GCA_010110895.2 Picea sitchensis | reverse complement strand
ATTCTTCCGAACACGCAAAGATTGCGTAGTGTGCGCAACTTGCTCAATTATTTGACTCCTATCTAGTTCATGATTCAACGCCAATATCGTATGCCATGACGCCACGAGGTTTCGGCTCAACTTCAAATGTGGAAGAGCTTTAACTGCCCTCCAAATCTTCGCTTAGAAACCAACACGAACCCTAACAGTGAAGTTTCTGCGCAAACGAACGCTACCATTCAGCGCAAAATCTTATCGAACAATATTCTTGGACGTCGATTTATTCATAGATAAAGCTCGGCCAGTAGTTGGCCCAATTTCACACGTTCCCTTCGCCTCCTATTGTCAGGCGGGGTAAGCAAAGACAGTAATATTAAATATACGCCATTCATGCTTACTTATTTCCTCTTATTCTTAGCTTCTAATAATTTTCTGTCGTTAAAATATTGACAGCATTCTTGAACAATTCTACTTAATCAACCTTGAAGCTACCACCACCAATATTCTAATTCTAAGCTAAGCTACTCTCCTCCGTGCCTCCTGAATTCATGAATTAGAGACTTACAAATATCACCACTTACGCACATATCCTTTCAAACCAAAATCTGTGGGGTGCTCCCTTTCATCTTGCAGCCGTTGGCGCACTGTTTCAATTTCAGCGTTGAGATAAATGCTCATCATTGAGTGCAGCATTGACCGTTTGAACCGAGCAACAATTTGATGGGTCGATGCTGCATTCAACGATAAGCTTTTATCAATGGCGACCCAAGTTAACGGGAGGAAGACAAATACAATTTTGCTTGAAGGATCTCCGGAAGCAGCTGAACAGAAATCCACGGCAAGGTAAGGCATGGCTATTATTTTTTTTTCTGGGGTGGGGGGCCCGGGTTGGCTCACTTCTCTATCCGATATCTGTTATTCTATCAGGCTTTTGTTGACAAAGAAGGGCAACACAAATTCTGCATTTCTTTTAGCCAGAGGGCAGCTCACGGACGGCGCGACTAATTATGTGAGCTGTTCTCATTTACAAGTTTGTTTGTTTTCCATTTTCAGGACTGTTATTTTTCCATTTTTGCAGGTCCTTTCGATGCATTGTAACACCTCCTTGTTTTTGCAGGTGGCTGGTTTTGTAATACCACCTTGTTTTTGCAGGTGGTTGGTTTCGTAACACCTCCTCAGCTGTGGAGTGTTTTTTCTTTAAGCAGTAAGGCGGGTATGGGCTTTCTTGCGGCTTTCTTTGCACAGCATACAGCTGATTTTATCTACGGAGGGTTATGCCCAAACCAGGGCTGCTTTAGTTATGAATTCATACGAGTTTGATCCCTGTATCTGTATGAGTGATTCATTTCTATATGGTGAGATTTTCCGAGCACTAGTGGGTAACATTTTCTATTTTCTATTGTGTAATAAGGTTCCATTCCTCTTACGTTTGTTATGGGGCACGTGGGGAATTAGATTGGTTAGTGAAGTGTGTTAGGCTTGTACTTCATTTTTGGACACGTATATGGGTGGATTAAACAACATTTTCTTGTTAGCTTTATAGGTTAAAGTCCATTTTTTTGTTTTCTTAATATCAAATAATGATGGTCACAATAATGTGTGAGACATCGATAATAATTTACATACAAGTTAATTACAAAATAAATATTTGTATTTTTAAAATTAACTAATACTAATCAAATAATAATAAAAATTATTATTATGATATATAAAAGTTTATTTAAATTTATTTTTTATAAATAAATTACTTATATTTATTTATGCGTTTTTAAAACAATGTACTTGAAGAGTTTAAATGAATTCATTATCTATAAAACACTATTAAGATTTTTTAATGCATGTGTTGATAGAACATTATTTCCAAAGACCTAAAATTCCAAAGTAAAATTGATCATCGATCATCCAATAAAAAAACCTTTTAGCTATTTATCAATTTTAGTTCTGGTTGTAGGGTCAAAGTCATCCTTCTCTTGTAGCATCTTGAGCAAAAGTCCCTTGATCTAAATTAGCTTTAGTTTTTCCTAAGAAGTTCCTTGGCGAGTAGAGTGAGGGTTCTCTCGAGATAGGCTACGAGATCTATGTTTGGTTGCAAAAAAATGCTTTTGAAAATCAAAGCTTGAGGAAAATAAGGAACGAATGTACCACATTATGTTCATGTGATCTTCCATGGGAAATTCAGGGATGAGGGTATCTTCACCTTGCTTACCTTTGACAGTAGCCCAAGCATCATATTTCAACCTAAGTAGCTCAGAGAAGGAAACATTAGAGAGAGAGCAAGTAAAGGGTAAGGACTAATGCTTACCATGGTATTTAAAGGTAAAAGGGACTCCTCTTTCGAAAGGGATATCATCTCGGATCGTCTTCACTAAATTCCTCACTAGCCAACTCAAGAGGAGCTTTGGAACTCCTTTATTTCCCAATAGATCTATGTGTACCAATAAATCTACCCATTCTAGGAGGATTCTTGGTGCCTTTCTCATGAAGACTTCAAGGATTCTCTATATTTTTGACACCTTGCAACTTGAGGTTCTTCCATGTCATAATGGGGACACAACTATCCATTAAGGAAGGAGGGGATGCAAACCTAGAGGTGCGCAAATGCTTAAGATGGGTAGGTTTTTAAGATGGACGAAATGATGATAAGGGAGAGGCGAGGTTTGATTCTAGAGGGAGATGGCAATTCAAAGGATGAATACACTAAAAATGTGAAATCAAAACCAAGAGCGGATGATAATTTACCTTTAAACCTGCCATTCCATGTCTTTCCATGATGAGGTATAATCTACCAATGATCTTGGGGTGATGAAATCCATGGTGAGAATATAATTGCAAGGATAGGCCAATTTTTTTTTCACTATAATAGGGTGATTCATAAACCGTCACAAGGACTAGGATGTGTAAGACCATCATTTCCATGATCAATGATCTTGTAGTGGATTTCAATACTTGTACTATCTATGCGACATGGTGGCTTGAAATACCTAGGGGTTCCATCACTAGGGATAGCTTCAACCAATGTGTCACCTTATTTGGTATCATAGTCTCCAAGCTAATTGCTAAAAAAATTCCATATCCATTAAAGCTATGTGGGTGAATTTATGGAGCAACTACCTATTAGTTTGAACTTATGAAAGTGGACTTGAGGTCCAAGTTGGAGAGTCTTGAACCTTCATTGGGCATTCTATCAATGATTTTTTTTTCTTCACGATGGACATGCTTGGGAGAGGAAACTTAGAGATCATTGACTAGGTGAAATGCTTGTTAGGGCACTAGAGAATTTATTTTGATGTGATACCTTCTCTGGATTTATGCCTTTACAAATCTCATTGAGTGCCTTAGTGACTATAGAGGAGTCCCCTTTAATGATAATATTGGGTCAATTATTCTTCTTGGTGAGAAATAGACCTACTTCGAGAGCTTGCAACTTAGCTCAATTGTTGGTGTCAATGCCTCTAAAACTAGAGAAGAGGAGAATAATTTTTCCATCCAAATCTCTAAAAACTCCTCCAATGCCTATAGGTATTTGGTTTCCTTTTGAGGCTCCATCAAAGTTTAGCTTGATCATACTTGAAAGGGGCAGGGACCAAGAGTTGGGGATGGTGGCTTTGGAGTTGAGATTAAACTTTGCTTTTTCCAAGCGTTGGAAAATCATAATTGTTTTACAATGGGGATCCCAAATGACATCATCTAAGGATTATATTTGAGCATAGAGGGTTTATATTTTGTTCCTTCCCAATAAATCCCATAATTTCATTATGGTAAGAGGTTTTTCCTTTAAAATATTGATGTTTCTCTCTTTCCATATCTAACAAGCTAGGAGGCCTCGGAAGATATTCCAAGCATAGTTGGATACCTTGTTTGGGAAGGAATATGGATGTCGATTGGACTCCATGTTAATGATGGAGAGATAAATTTTGTCTATGGAAGTGGCACCAAAACCCCAAAGTGGGTGGGATAAACTACAACTTTTTAAGATGTGCTCCATTGATTCATTACTGTCTTGACATAGAGGATATTTGGATGGGCGATGATGCCCTTGTTTACACTTTTTTTCCTCTTTTCTACTAAACATAATAAGGAGGCCACTTTGGGGCAAAGTGAGCTTAGCAAGATAATATGTTTCCATAGCCTAGGGGTTTCATTTCCTTGTAAATATTTTTATATTATTTTGTAGGATTCATGGACCATATAGCTTCCATGACCACTATAAACCCATATAGGAGTATCTTGACCTTCTTTCCATCATATTAATTTCATTTACATAATTATCTAGATTTCATCTTTAGGTTGAGTATGAATAATTTTTTTCTAGGAAGAGTTGGTGCTCCATTCGTTGTGTAATGGATGGATGGTTGCATTATGATCATTCCAAAAGTGATTAACTTTTATCCATCTCGCCTCAGGAAATTCTTGATTCAAAAGTTGATAGAATGTTTATCTATTTAAGGGAGGTTTCTATTGCCACGAGTCTTCCCACAAATCTACATTTTTCCCATCTTTTATCTTCTAGAAGTTGTTATGATGAATCATAGTTGAGTATTCTTTGGTGTTGTTACAAATAAAGAATCCATATTGGAGTTAAGGATCTCCTAAAATTTCTAATTCATCAATTTCTTGAGCATATTTATATCTCCATATTCTTCCCTATAGGGAATTTAGGAAAAGAAACCATCTCCATATTTTTTTCCTCCTTGGGTAGCATTATGATTTATTGGTTTTTTTAGTCCTATCCATCCCTGAGCCTTTGGGATACATATACCCTTACATCCTATTAGATGCCAGTTTTTTCCAATGAATCTCTCCCAAGAGGAAGCTTCTTTGAATGTTGGTTATGTTCTTAAGAACTTTGATGGGCCTAGATAGGGTTGAGAAAGTGAATATGGGGATAAAATAAAGAAAAAACTTGATGATGCATATATTAATAGCAAGGGAGAGATATTTAAAAATCCATCTATGTAACCTTTTCATGATGTTTATGGAAAGTGGTTCCCAAAATAGTTTCTTCTTGAATTCTCAATTAAGGGGATACCTAGATAGACGGAGGGGAGAGTTCTATTGAAAACTCCTAGATTCTTCCTTATGTGCCTTTGGACAATGAGACTAGTGTGGAAGAAAAAAATGGAGGATTTGGAATCATTGAACTATCCTCGGATAGGAGGAAGGTGTCATGAACAGGCTTAAAGTCTTAGGATTCTAAAATGGTGGTTGTGCTTATGATCGTTGTATCAACAATTATCTAAAGGTATAAGTCTAATTCTTCTAAGGGAGAGTAAGAAAAAACTTTGAGTTTCCAATTTTCTTTGGCTTTGGATAGGTTGTGCTTTGGGCCTTCAACCATCAAAATGAATATGAAGAGGGAGAGGGGATATCCTTGCACGGTTCCTCTAATTGCTAAGAAGGGATCAAAGAGAGATACATGTATAAGAGTGGAGTATAAATATTATTTTATCATGTTCATTATCAAGTGGATATAAACATCACTGAATCAAAATACTTCTAGCATTGATTGGATGAAGGTCCAAATGAGTCTATCAAAATATTTGGACATGTCTAACTTGATAATAATTCCTAGATTCATGTCCATTTCCTTTATTCGTAGAATTTATCATATCATGGACTGCAATGATGCCATCCAATATTTTTCTCCTTCCCACTGTTGTCGCTGCAATAACTCCCATTTTTTTTTTGTGTTCAAGGAAAAACCGAATCAACCCCCCTTACTAAAATTCTACATGAATATTGTTAGGGACCTAATCTACCTAGCCCCTCATATAGGTTGAATAATATAATTTCAATGTAATAAAGGACAACATTAGTTAATAAGGCCCATTTAATAATGTGAACAAGTCTAATGTAAGAATACTCGATAGAAGCTTCTACTTCTAGAAAGATATTCCTCTAGAATGTTCTTTAGAAGATAGAATTAGTATAAATGTGAGTGGAAGGAATGATAAATTCTTGTTTTGGGAATTATTGTAATAGAGATATTATCTGTTGGAGGTTTCCCCCTTGAAGAGGCAAGTTAACTTGGCTTTCTATCAATAAAGATATCATTTTTGTTGTTGTGATTCTCTATATTTTGTTGTTCCGCTGGTATTTTCTACAATATTTTTGTTTCTAAATATTATAATACATTTGGTACCTTACAAGTGGTATCATATCTCTTTCCTTTGCAAAAATTATGGGAATTTTTTTTTAGGGTAGAGACATGTACTATCGACATCTTTAAAGCACAAAGATATGGCATTCAATGGGTAAAATTGCAACTAGGGAAGACTACATACATGAAATACATAATGTTTCATGGGGTTACTCGAAAAAAACATTTCACCTTGTTGGAAACCTCTATAACCCTTGTTGGCACCCCTTCAAGTAGTGTAATTGCATTAGACAAAATCTGCACATGGCCATCACTGCCATGTTCCATCAGTTATATTCGGAGTCCCCTAGGTCTCTTGAAACTAGATTTATATCATTTGATTGGTTTCTTGAATACTATAGTGACACTGAGAACAACACTCAGAAAGATACTCTCTAGTACCTCAGTAATTGGGTAGTATGACTAAGGGCACAGTCAATCCTCCTTAGTTGGTTCCTTTATATATTGGTCTAAGTACTACTGTTCGAACCTACACATATATCAGAGAGATATAAAACAGGAAAAATCCTTGTCTATAGGAACCTTGAAAACCCTAACCCTCGGGAATGAAACATATCATAAAAGGAATAGAAGGGATATCTTGTCACACAACCTTTCCCTAGACATTTTGGTTGTGAAATTCCTACACATTTGTTTCCTGTCAACAATTTGGGAAGTTCATCACGGTAGTATAATGGCCCCATCGACACCCTTATTCAAGACCTGTCTCATTGGATTCCTCTGTTTTCTCTGATCATCGTGGTCCTTATAATTTTTCATCATTTTCCCCTATGGGCCCAAACCCCTAACCAACACCCTTATTTTCCACCTATCCCATTTGCTTCCTCTTGTCTCCCTTATTGTAGTTGTATATATCACTTACCAGCCTTTTCTTCAGTGGACCCACTCCTATAAGGAACCCATGTTTCCAAAGTGGCCACCACTCGCTAAAAATAACTCATTAACCTGCAAAATGAATCCAAAAAACAAAAGGAGTCCATCCAACAAATGAATTCTAACATTTCTTTAGTCAATTACTGAATCACAAACTTAATTGACCAAGTTCGGGGTGAATTTGACCAAGTTTGGCATGAATTTGACTGATTCTAGAGAAAATTTGACCTCCTCAATGACTAGTTTGTGAACTCCAATCCACACTCACCAAAGTGTTGAACCCATCCCAGGGAAATCTCTTCTCTAAACAAACTTCACACTTTGAAGTTGTTGACTCCTCCCATTCTATGGTGTTTCACTCCAACTCCCTTCATCGTGACACCCGTATTTCCAGAGTTGAGGTCAACAATTTTGATGGCTTGAATCCCATTGATTGGATCAATCAAATGGAGTATTATTTTTCTTTGCTTGGAATTACTGATTAGTTGGCCAAACTTCATTATGGTGTTCTCTATCTAGATCCTGAACGCTAGAAATGGCATAAAAATGTATTCCAGGGGTAATTTTCTTGGACAAAATTTGTTGCAAAGATTTATGAATGCTTTGACATATACACCCACCATTTAGGTTGTTTGAACAAGTTGAAACAGTTTGGGACAATGGAATACTTTATAACCACCTTTGATCACTTGGATTTAAGAACGGATGGCATGTTAGATGACTTCTTCATGGAATGATTTATTAGTGGCCTAAAGGATTAAATACGCAACTAGGTCCGCATGGCTCACCCACAGACATGGTTGGAAGCTACTAAATGTACCAAAGAAGAACAACACAATGTCTCAACCCAAAACAAAAAAAACATCCTTTATTCCTCACCCTAGATCCCGAAATCCCACCCCTCCTACTAGTCCTCTCAAGATATAGAAATTATCTAGGGTAGAAATGGTTGAACACCAACTCAAGGGCCTTTTCTATATTTGTGATAAAAAGTATTTTTTGGGGCACAAGTGCAAAGAAAAAAATATTTTTATGGCTATTTATGAGGATGTTTCTGATGAGGATGAAGATGTTTCCTTTGTTGAAGAGATACCCCAAACCGATTATCCTACTCCACCTTACGACCCTCCTGAAGTTGAACTGCTAATTTCACTAAACATTCTCATTCATTTCTCTATTCCCTAGATCCTCAAGTTATTTGGCTATATTAAACATAGGAAATTCATCATTCTATTTAACAATGGAAGAACCCATAATTTTATTGATCACCACATTTCCCAAGAAGTCAATTCTTATATCCATGTTATCAACAATTTTCAGGTCATGATTGCCAATGGTGGTTCCATGAAATGTGGGGGGCGTTGTGAAAATGTGCACCTCCAAATTGGTCTGTACCACCTCAAATCTCATATGTTTTCTATAGACATGGGTGGTTGTGAAATAGTTCTCGAAGTTGAATGGTTATGCACTCTCATCCCCATTACCATGGATTTTAAGGACCTCCCCATGAAATTCCAGAAGGAGGGACACTAGATAAGTTCCAAGGCATCACAACAGGCTCACCTAAGATCATCTGCTCCCACAAAATGGAAAACCTCCTCAAAAAATGTCATTCTTGAATTATTGCCCGATTCCATTCTATTCAATCCATTGATACACCTCTATACATCCTTACCTTCAAAATATAATCTCGTGACACTTAGCCATTTTTAACACCTCCCATGGTGTTAAGTTGTTTTTAACACCTCTTATGAGTTGTTGGTCATGCCCTTTGGCCCGTGTAACACTCCCCCCACTTTCCAAAGTCTCATGAATCATACATTTCATCCCTTCCTTCATCAAATTGTCTTAGTTTTCTTTGACGATATTCTCATCTATATTAAAACTTGGCAAGGGCATCTCACCCATGTGGATCAAGTTCTCCATCTACTCTCTCATCACCAACTTTTTCTCAGACAATCTAAATGTGTCTTTGGAGATTTTGAGTACCTGTATCATATTGTAGGAAAGGATGGTGTATGTGTGGATCCTAAGAAAATCTAAGCTATGAGGGATTGGCCTTTCCCTAAAACTCTTAAAATATTTCATGGTTTCCTGGGTTTAATGGTTTTTTATCACAAGTTTGTTTAGAATTATGGAAAAATTGCCAGTCCTCTCACTGTTCTCCTTAAAAATAATTCTTTCAATTGGACTCCAGTAGTTGATTAATCCTTCCAAGCCTTGAAACATGTTATGTTTATGATTCTTGTCCTGGTACTGACCGAATCTAATAATACTTTTTTCATGGATTGTGATGCATTAGAAAAAGGGATTGGGGCAGTCTTCATCCAATATGGATGACCTCTGGATTTTATTAGAAAACAATTATCCGAGCGAAATTCAGGTCAATCAACCTATGAAAAGTAAATGTTGTCTATTCTACATGTAGTGGATCTTTGGTGTCTATTTCTATTGGGGAAATGCTTCCAAATTAAAATCGATCATCATGGCCTCACGTATTTTCTGGAACAAATAATTTCATCCCAGGAGAAACAAAAATGGGTGACCAAATTGTTTTTATATTGTTATGAGATCATCTACAAAGAGGGAAAATAAAATCTAGTTGTTGATTCTCTTTCAAGGAAATATGAAGAATAAGGGTCCGTCTTTTCCCTCTCATTCATTGTAGTAGACTGGCTTCAAGTCGTTTGGTGGGAATTGTTGCAAGACCCCAAAATTTATAGCCTAATACAAAACTTGCAACAAGATCCTCAATATTTTCCAGGGTAGTCTTGGAAGAATGAAGAGATTCACTATAAATGTCACATATATTTAAGAAAACAATTGAACCTTAAATCCACGTTGATCTCTGAGTTTCATGCATCACTTGTAGTTGGGAATTCAGGGTTTACCAAAACCTATGAGTGGGACAAACGTTCGATTTTTTAGGGACAAAATGAAACATCACATCTACATGTTTGTGACTGAATTTGATACCTATCAACACAATAAGGGTGAAACAATCAAATATCCAGGAGCACTCCATCCTCTTTCGATACTACCTACTATTTGGAGGTATATTTTTATGGATTTAATTATTGGCTTAACTAAATCGGGAAATAAATAAGTCATCATGGTGGTGGTAGATCTTCTTTCCAAATATTCTCATTTCTTTTCTCTTCAACACCCATTTACCACATCCAATGTGGCTCAAATCCTTATGGATAATATATTCAAACTCCATGGCATGACTCATTCTATTGTCTCTAACCATGATCCAACTTTCACCAGTAATTTTTGGGAACAATTGTTCAGGCTTTAAGGGACCCAAGTACATATCAACTCTGCCTATCATCCCCAGAATGATGGACAAACTAAAGCTATCAAAAAGTGTTTGGAAACGTATTTTCGATGTTTTTCATCTAGTAGAAAAAACCTGTGGGCTTAGTGGTGACCTCGAAATTATTGGTGGTACAACACATATTACCATACTTCCACTCGCATGAATCCCTTTGAAATAGTCTATGGGAAAAATCCACCATCGGTTCTCTCATACATACCAGGTGTCTCCAAGGTTCAGAAGGTTGACAAAAATATTACAGTCTTCACAACCATTCTCCATGCCCTCAAAGAAAATTTGGTTTTGGCTCAGAATTGCATGACGAAACAAGAAGATCAAGGTCATTCTGAATGTTAATTCACTGAAGTGGACCATGTGTTTCTTCATTTGTAACATTATAAAAAGACTTCACTCGAAGATAAACATTGTTAGAAACTTTCCCCAAAACTTTATGGTCCTTATACCATTCTCAAGTAATGGGGTCCATGGCCTACTAGTTAGCTTTGCTGAGTTACTCTAAGATCCATCTTATTTTTCTTATATCATGCTTAAAGAAAGTGATGGGAACTAAGTGCTATACTCAAACTAGTCTCCTTGAATTCGATGAAGAAGGTTCCATTTCGTTGCAACCACATGCAATATTGTACCAACACAAGTGTCATCTTCGTTAGTGAACCATCAAGAAAGTGTTAGTTTGGAAGAATACAACTCCAGAATATGCCACCTTAAAGTCGGCCACCATTATACAAATATTTCCTCATCTCAGGCCTTGAGGACAAGGTTAATTTTCAAGGGGGAGGTCATGTTAGGGACCTAACCTCCTTATCCCCTCACATAGGTAGAATAATATATTTTCCATGTAATAAAGGCTGATGCATATTTTAACCTTGTACAATTAATTATTGCAAACATATTCTTAATAAAACATAAAAGATACAATGACACACACACACACACACATTATATATAGGTATTTTTACCGTGGAAACCCAAACCGGGAAAACCAACAACCTATTTAGGGTCGCAACTCTAATATTATATTCATCATATCTTCATTAATTACAATAAAATACATATATATGATCCCATGGAATCCAAAACCCTAATACATTGACCCAGATTAGTCAAGAACCCTAATTCCTTAACCAGAATTAGAAAACCATCAATGAAACCATGTGCCGAAAAACCACCAAAACATGGACGCAAGAAACACCAAAAAAAATTTCGGGGACATTGTCCCCGAACCCCCAAGTTGGGGTTGAGGATATCACCCAACCCTCTAACCCCCCAATGCACCTGTCACAACAAAAACACTAGATCTAGTCGTGGAAAGAATATAACACATACCTAACATTATCCCACTTGTTGTTTTCTTTGAATATAGGGGGTTACAAGTTTACATAATCAACAATCCAGGGAAGCAATTCCCATGGATCCTCTACACCAAGAGAAATTATTAGTGCTCACATATTTTGTTAATGAATCTAAAAAATTCTTCAAAGTGTCCACCTTCATCAGAAAAACCTTCTTTTCTTCAACCATGTCTCTCACAAAGTGATATTGAAGATCAATATGATTTTCCTTTGAATGATAAGTCACGTTATTTTCCAAGAAATTCACACTTTGACTATCACAATCTATTCGTACATCTTGTTGTACCAACCCAATACTTGAACACAATATTTGTAACCATACTACTTCCTTGCTTGCATGAGTGGTTTCCATGTATTAAACTTCTATCGTTGAGAGTGTCACTACAAAATGTATTTTTCTCATCCAACTAATTTCTCCTCCAAATAGGTTAAACACATACCCCCTTGTAGATATTTTGTGATCTAGATATCTAGTCTAGTGTGCATCAACAAATCCATCTATGTCCAACACTCTGTCAAATCCTAGTTTTCCTTGGTAGAAAAATCCATAACTAGTAGTGCAACACAAATACCTGATGTGGGCACAGGGGAAAACCCAATGTTCAATGCTACAACAATGCACCAACAAAACCCTAACTACCGGCCCTTTCGGCAACACCTACAAAGTATATGAAGTCTCACCCGAGGTAGAGGCAGGGGTGGTTGCAGGACTCCGATGTATGCAACCTTATCTAGGACACATATCTGTGATTAAAATACTTAATAGAGCACTTAGCACCGTTAGTTCATCATTGTTTAACCAATATCTACTCTGCAGAGAAAACAGAGCATCACAACATTCACCATGATCTAATGTATTTAAGCACTTAGCATATATAAATGGATCCTATCTAGCAGATTCAAGCACTAAGAACATTCAATTATATTAGATCTAACATCCATATTCATCGTAAGCACAAAGCATAAACAAATCTATCTATCTACCTATATCAAGCACTTAGCAAATAACACATCAATACATCAGAACATCACACAAAGAAGAATAACACAATATTTACATGGCTCACCCCCAGCCTAGGGCTACGTCCACCAAATCTTCTCCTTTATTAGCTTCAATCAGTCATCTACATGCACAGAGCCACAAAACCCTACTTCACATAGGACAAGATATTTGTGTGCACCTCGCTAAATCCTCCTTCGTCGAGCTAGGTCCATCACAAAGCCTTTCACAATCTGTTACAATCACTTGCACTTAGCTCTACAAGTTTCTCACAATATGCATAGAGCATATACAAACCATACTTTCACTTAACACTTAGCCTATCAACCTTACATCACATAAATGCCTATTCCCCCCTCCTTACATTGCTTAGACATCTATTTATACTTTACAAAATAGGCCTAAACATGGGTAAACCCATGGGATGACATCCCATACCCATTACATATTCCCAAATCCAAAAAAGGACCCAAAAAGGGGCCGAGATCCCGCGATCTCTGATTCGTCTTGTGCTCCATCTTCAACAGGCTTTTGAAGTCCCAAAATATGCCAACATGACCAAGAATCTCCCAAAACTTGGTCAAGGGCTAACATGCCCCCAAAACTCACCTGTGACTCATCCCGAGTCACTCTGGTCTGACTAGTTCTGCTTCGAATGACTCAAGCTTGGCTCGAGCTACTTCGACTTGTTGTTGTGCTATGGACTCATGTTCAATGAACTCTTGGATGACTGCACCATTTATAGGTCCTTCTAGACATTGTTCAGTTGTAGTGACAACCTGCTCTAGCTCTGCTCCTTAGCCTTCTACTTGATAGGCATTGTCTTGTACAGGTTGGAGCCTCTGATTTACTTCCATAACTCTACTCTGGATAGTATGGATTTGTTTCTCGATGGTTCGCTGCTCTTGGGAGTGCATCATTCTTTCCAAAGCTGAGAGAGACTTCAGCTGCGCCTATATCTTTTTGGCTTGATACTTTTCCTCTTGGAGCTTTAACTCCAATGCCTTCAATTCTGGGTTCTTTGTGAGTTGTTCATAAGTCTAGGAACTACGATCGGTAAGTTTCTTACATTCCAGGGTAAGAGCCTTTATCCTTTCAATTGCACTCCAGGCAGTTGCTTCTCTTTGGTATCTTACATCTTGTGGGGTCTCAGGTACAGTGCGTAGCTCCTAATATTCTATGATTTGTTGTAGCTGTTGGGTGGCTTCTGCGAGCTGGTTCACCTACTGTGTAACTCGGTCTTCTACCTTGATTTCTAAGACTATCACAGAGCGAATTTCTCTGTTGACCGCTTCTTTTACTTTGAGTTTCTCTGCGAGCAACGCTTCCTTTTCTTGCTGTAGTTGTGATTTTTATTCATCAAACTTCGCTTGGAGAGCAAGCTTTTCCTGTTCTGCAGAACTTTGTTGCTCTACGAGTACTCCTTGTACTTGTGTCAAAGCCTGGGTGGCTTTCTCTGTTTCTTCCTGTGCTCGTCGAAGGTGAGCTTCGACTGTATCGACTATGCGGTAGAGTTGAGTTGGCTCATCTCCCAATTTTGTCTCTCCCTATGTAGTGGAGACTGTGCGAATGGACTGTAGGGCTTGCTGCACCCTTCAGACTTCACTCTCAATTTGATCATATATCTCCTCTTGCTTTGCTTCTTGTTTCTCTGCTATTTCCAGCGAAGCATCTTGCAGGGTTGCTATGAGGAAGTCGAAGTCATCAAAGGTGAGGACGGTTTGCATCTTGGTCATGGTGGCCTTCGATTTCTTCTGAGAGGAAGGTTTTAAAGGTGAACCCTTCCTCTTTTTCAAGGGATCGACCTCATCTCCTTGCTTCTGTTTGACTTCTTTTTCATTCAATTCTTCTCCATCACCTCCTTTCTCTAGTGATATGGAAGCAGTCTTCACGGATGTGTTGTCTATCTCTTGAACCTCTTCAGTCTTATTTGTTCTTCTAGGTCCGAGTGTATCCTATGCAGTTTATGGGCTGTCGATGTCAGATATCTCCACAGGGTCTGTTGGAATAAGGAGGTCTTCCGACCAATCCTTTGTGATCTTCTTCAAGTCCTCCTTCGTTAGATTATAGTAGGACTGAAGTTGTTTCTTGTGTTCATCGATGCTCGCTGTGATGTAAATAAAATGTCGATCCACGCTGAAATTCATCAAAGGCCGAAACTGGTGTAGAGTGTTCGGAGTCATGCGAGGCTCGAAATGGATGGCTATCTTCAGCTGATTGTAGTAGGTATGAAAAAAAAACTTTTGACTCCCATTGTTTATTCATGTCACTTGAGTACTACAATGTACTGACTTTGCGGCCAAAGGTTAAAAAGGCTCAATGTCCGGGAAGGTCTTACCTTCCGACATCTCCCAGGCAATAAAAGATATAAGGATCAAGAGCCAGCTGAAATGAAATTCATACCCTTGATCTTGTGCTTCCTTGTAGTCGAGTTCCAACTGTTTCACCAGGTACTTCACCCAGTTCATCTGAAGACCTTTCGCGTACTTCCCTGCGAGGTCGACTACAAAACCGGTGACTTGGGTAGGTCGGTTCTTTCACACTAACTTCACTGCAATCAACTTATAGGCGAGGTGCACTGCGCCACTCTGGATAGAATTTTCCTTGTAGCCTCACATTTCCTTCTCGACATCGCCATAAGTGTCCTTGATCCTCTATGCTAGAGCGCAATCCATGGCTTTTCTGGGGTAAAAATCCTGTGGATCAGGTCCTTGCATACTCAAGCCCATGATCTGATTGATTAGCTTCAAATCAACTATTATACAGAGTTTTAACCACAAATAAACTCCATGGTAACAAGACAACAATAGCTTGACACATGCATTCACCTCCTAGTGTCTTTCGAAGTGAGGAATCTTCATGACGTTCAGCAGGGTGGAATACTGTGGGATTATCTTCGAATTCTTCCCCTTAGTTCAGGTCAGGTATTTATGTGGGGCGAGCATGTTATAGACTTTGCGATCTCCAAGATTGAAGTTGCTAAACTTCAACGCTGCAATTTTATCTTAGTCTACCCGAAATGCACGTATCCCCTTCGGGAGGTACGCCATAACCAAGGTGTATTCGAAATATCTGGGCACACTGTCTCGATTTATTGTGTTGCTCAGAGGTTGAATATAGGTGGGTAATATACTCAGGAACAATTTGGCATTCGCTAGATCATCTCTGTGCTTGGTTCTCTTTTCAATTGATGGTCGACATGGTGCGACTCCATCAGCAGTGGACGGAGAGGCTGGAAGTCCTCTTGTCGATGATTATTGTACACTTGTAGACATCGACATGACTCTTTTAGTCATGAGGTCGATCATAACTTCTTCAACAACTTTCTCGGCAGTGGTCAACTCGTCTGACATACACACTCAGGGTTAACAATCTCGGGTTCAGAAGGTAACCTAGACACAGTAATGGAACAGAGAGCAAGAGAAAAATGAACGTTGTGAAAAATCAACTTAGTTTGCGGGCTCAAATTCATGATTGTCAAAAGTGTTCTCAGTGCATGGCGCGACGTGATAAATAGGTAACTCAGCAACGGGTATGAAGCCTTCATTAAATATTTTCTGTCTGTTATGGCGCAGTCCTAATGGTCAGATCATGAGCTATCTATCCATAAATGTCTTTCTTCTCATTCTACGCGTTGGTCTAACAGTTATAATGTCCCCAACGACTATATTGCTTTTCCATGGCAAAGGGCCATGTGTCGCTGTTCTGATATCCCGACGAAGCTCCAATTTTGCAATTTTTTCTTCTGCGAGGTTCCTTCTGGATCTTTCTGTAACTTTTCGATCGTATCCCTCTTCTTACTTAGCTTTCTAGCCTTATTCCCAGTGAGCTTCATCTCATCATGCCTTTTTCCAATCCGATTCGTATCTTCTTTTGGCATAGTTACTTCGCGTTGTTGAGATTCTTTCCTAAGTTTCGAGGGTGATCCTTCTTCTTTATCTCAAATAGGTACTTCAATATTCTGTGGGTCTTCTAGTGTTCTTGCAACTTTGTAACAACCCTAGTTAAATAGTTGCATAGGTTTATCAAGAGTAGTTAATTAAATAATTAACTGTCCTAGAGTGTATTAGTTAAATAAAGATTATTTATTAATAATATTATTTATTTATTTATTAATTGTTTAATAATCGATTAATCAACACATTTATGGTTTGGATAAGGTAGTAAATGGAATTTAATTTATTTATCATAAGGTTTACGTATGACAGGGGATACGGTAGTAAATGGAATTTAATTTATTTATCATAAGGTTTACGTATGACAGGGGATAAGGTAGTAAATGGACTTCAATTTATTTATGATAAGGTTTTACGTATGACACGGGATAAGGTAGTAAATGGACTTTAATTTATTTATGATAGGACTTTACGTATGACAGGGGATAAGGCGGTGAATGAGGGGGATATGACGGGTAGAGGCCTATGGGAGAAGATTATGAAAATTTGGGGAGGAAGCATTATTTGGGTGGAGAGGACTGTATTTCCTGTTTGGCATATTTTCTAGTTTTGGGAGTTTGGTTTTGAAGGTTGGATGTACTGTTGCAGGGGGCACCCAGTTGCTGGGAGTTTTGGGCTCGGGGGCCAGGAATCGTCACGAAATCCTGGAGCTAGGGAGCCAGATAGGCTGCTCCTAGATGGCTCGGTGGTTAGTCGGTTTTGGGCAGGGTTTGGTCAGAGCATCAGACATAATTTGGACAGAGAAACAGGGAGGGCAACCAAATAAGAGGGAATTTAGCATCAGGCAGAGGTATTTTTATTTATGAATTTGTGGGTTATGTGATGATTATGTAATTTATTTTCATGTTGTGAAATAATTTAATTTCTGCTGAACATTATATGCTTATATGACGATTAATGAATTATTTATGGATTAAAAGAAATTCTATATTTAATTGTATGAAAATTTTTAGGCTTTGTTAATTTTAGATTCCTACACATGGTATCAGAGCCTTAGTTTGAAATTTGGGACCAAAGGACCACCTACCCACCCATCCTCTGGACTCTGGACATAAAGCTAAGCTACGTGTCCTGTAAACAATCCTGAACCCCCCCCGCCCTAAAAATTTAAAACTTGTTGTCTTAAACAGGTAAAATACGTGAAAATGGTGATATAAACCTAAATAACTAGAGGTATAAATAACAGAATTAAGAAAAACTTGTAAATCTGGGCCTAGGGGCCAAGCTCTAGTCTCACCTCCTAACTACCTACTCAACCCCTACGGAGTTCACAATGACTCTAAATCTTAACAAACATTTAGTTTGTCATATGATCCTATTAATTATAGCCTTCCATGGGCACGATAAGTTCGTCTCCACTATTTTTGAGCCTGGTTTAATCGGATCTGAGAAACGTATAGTGCATCCACATAAGTCCCTTCACCTATAAAAAGAATACATATTATAATGATTATCAGTTTAAACATATAAAGTCATCTATGGCCCTGACAAACAAAAAGGAAATCATTCTGGATATGGTGTATGATTAAAACCTCTGCATTGCTTTCTGCATTCTTCAACAATTGTAACAAAAATTGAACAGACTTGACAGGCCAGCGACCCTGACCATTTGAATGCTGAGACTTTTCTTGGGTGGTACATCCTACCCCCACAAAAGCGACGGAAAGGTATTGCTTGCTTATGGGCAAGAACATTCTCAAGATAGGCTTTAACCTTGGCCACAGGTAACTTCTTCACAACTTGAGCTATTTCTTGAGTATTCTGTCAATTAAACATAACGAAAAATATTAATCCATTGCACCAATTTTAGCCATCACAGTTGATTACAAAGATTAACCCCTAAAGTGGAATTCTTGTGAATAAAACAAGAGCGGTTGCAGGATACCTTAAAATGGACCCGTAGGTCTGACCCTTGAGCCTTGCATGTTGTATAAAAAGGGGGGNGGAATTCAACTTATAGTTAATATAAGAGGAAGGTAAATATTGGAGAGAAATCTAAATTCCAATGTACAGAGGCATGCGATTTAATTAACAACAATTATATCAGTATCTTAGAAATCGGATATTTATATGGAACTTTGAAATAGGCCATAATATAAGTTCCAAACCAGACAAATAATTAACAACCAATTCATTCCTACTCATATGCAATAACCCTTGACAATAATTAAATATGCACTTGGGTAGTTGGGTCATTCAGAGAAAGATACCAACGATAAGGATGGTTTCTAATCAACTCAACACAGAGGCCGAGAATAAGAGCCAAGCGCACAAGAAATGGTGGAAAGGCGGGGCTGCCAACGTGCCAAAACCAGCACAGAGCCAGCACACCTACACCAACACACAAGACATCACAATCCAATGAAAAATACTAGTGCGAAACCATCGAAAGGACGAGCCCACAAAGGATGTAAAGTTTAGAAATTAAAAAAAAATAATAATAAATAATTATTTACAAAAGCAACCCATCGCCAAGTTTCCAGTATGAATACTAAGTGCCAGGAGGGAGTCGATTGACAGTATGTACAGCTCATAACCATTTCAGAATTTTTTTTTATTACAACAGCAGCCCGTCACCAAGTTTCTAGTACGAATGCTAAGTGCCAGGAGGGAGCCGGTCGACAATATGCATAGCGCATTACTGTTTCATAAATTAAAAAAAAATTATTGGGCCAACTACCCTTCGCATCCAACCTCCAAGCTATTGAGCTAACATCTATAACAAGTCACATTATCCAATACACAAGCCCAACGATAAGCACCACTCATGATATCATTCCAAAACGATAACCTCCAAGCTATCCAGCCAAAGTCACAACACAAGTCAGCCAATACCAAGTGCCCAAGTGCCAGCCATCAAGAGAAATGGAGGAGGTGTTCACAAATGGGGCACAAAAGAAATGCACTATGTGTCAAATCTTGAGAGAGAAACAAGCGCAAGGTGCCAAGCCCATAGGGAAGCATAAAATACAGAGACCAAGCCCATAGGGAAACATAAAATATAGAGCCCAAGCGCCAAAGCCAAGGCCATGAAATCGCGCCTGGCACAATAGAGAAAATATACAATATATATATATATAAACATATACATATACTGGCCTGTAAGGCGCATATACGACCAACCAACCCAGCAAACGACTGGAGAAATATCCCAAACCTGCAGACTAATNAAAACAAGCCGCATTGCACCCTGGTGTTGAATGCGTCAAAGCCAGTGGCCAAGACCCCATGCCAAGACACAAAGGAGGAGCTCAAGGGGGCTGGTGCACTGCACATTTCCCACAGGGAGGAGCCATTATGCCTTCTCTCTAATGAAAAAAAAAATAAGAAAACGAAAATGAAGCTTTGGAGGCAGACCGCTTTTGCCGAATAGAGAGATGCGCATAGGGTTTGAGGATAGAGGGACGTGTAGGGTTAGGGTTTGGGGTTTTTTGGAACGAAGAGCGGGAAAGAAGGGAACGTGGGTTTCATGCGAGGTCCCACGATGCCCCAGAGTTATTCTATTTTTTTATTTTTTTATTCTAAACCCTTTAGGTTTTAATTATTTAAAACATTTCTTTTTTTTATATAATTGAAATTGATATTTTACACGCTAAAATTTAAATTTAAAGATAAATAAAAATAACAATAAGTAAAGTAAGAAATAAAAAAAAAATATTTTAGATATTTTAAATGAATAATTTCATTTTTAACTTTAAATTTAAGTAACAAATTAAAAAAAAAAGCAACATTGATAATAATATTAATTAATTAGTAACTAATTAACTAGTGGTTTGATGGATTAATTAATTGAATGTGTAATTAACATTGATATATTTGTTAATGTTTAATAACAAACATAACATTATGTTACTAATAAATTTTTATTTTATTGATTAAAAGTTTTGGGGTCCATGGGTTTTGAACACACGACCACCCACCAAGCCCAAGCCTTGAGAAATGTTCCAACACCAATGCGCCCATGATATTACTTGTAGGTTAAATGTGTTGATCACATGCGAGGAGGAGATTGAGTTTGAATTTGAGTTAAATTTTATTGATTAAATTTTGTTGGAGAGGATGAGTTTTAAACCGATGACCTATCCACCGAGTATAGAGCTTTCACCGAAGACTATACACCACTGTGCCATGATAGTAATGGGGGTTAAATGTGTTGATCACATGCGAGAGAGTCAATAGTTTTCTTAGGCAAAGACATCAAGCTTAGATGATTTATCCCTAACCTAGCCACCTCCCCTAAAGAGAGTAACGTTTGTTTACAGACAAGTAAAGAAAAACTTATGCCTAACCCTGTTTTCTAGTTGAAGTTGCGCAAATTTGAAATGTCCTCGAGCCCACCCTGACAACTTTGGTTGATGCAGGTTAAATTATACAGGATGGTTATGACTCAAGGGAATCGAGGTAGAGGAGCATCATTGCAGGCACCGCCAACACCGCTAGCGCCACCGCCACCATCGCCCAAACTAGCTCTCATACTGCGCTCTTTGGAGGCCATAAATGAGAATTTAAAGGGGCGACAACCAACAGGGATCGAAGTGGAACCCCCACCATTTGGAACGCGTAATCCAGAAACATCGAGGGATTCAAGGGGAGGACCTCCACCTGAAGACATCACTAGAGAACTACAGAAGATTAAACTTCCGGATTTTGTCGAGGGTCGCACCAGTGAACGCGCGGAAGCATGGTTGGAAGGAATGACAAGGTGTTTTTCCTTAAGGGACTATGCATCCACCTCAAAGGCGAAGATAACAATTTTTCAGTTAAGAGACAGAGCCTTGAACTGGTGGGGCAACTTGGAGAGGCAACTGCACCTTACCCCAGACACCGTATCTTGGGAACTTTTCGAGGAGATGTTCAGAAGGAAATATCTACCAGCTTACTACGAGGAATAACAGGTAGGGGCATTTCATGCTCTAGTACAGGGAAACAGGACCATAGAGGAATATGAGATTAGGTTTATGGAATTGGTCAAGTATGTTTCATATATGGATGATGACCAACAATAGGCAGAACGCTTTGTCTATGGGTTGAACCCTAAGATAAGGGATATGGTGTGGATGTGGAAACCATCTTCAGTAGTGGAAGCTGTGGAAAATGTGCATTATGCGGAGGAACACATGAACTTAATTGGAGGTATGATACCAACCTTTCCACATCGTCCTGGATTCGTAGGGAAGGCCCCTAGGACATTTCCTAGGGGAGGGGGCTCAAGTCCACCTCCATATGGTAATAGAATCACACCAAGGACAGCAGCCGCAGGAATTTCAATGGCAGCGAGTGAAACATCTCGTTCATCACCAACGACGCAAGTAGGTCCATGACCATCTGAGGGAACAACTAGCAGGGGCAGGGGTTCCAGGGGAAGGAACTCATTTCAGAGACAGTCACAGAATAGTGCGCAGGTTCAATCTCGTGTTACCTGTTGAGGATGTGGAGGACCCCATTACCAACGTGACTGGCCAGAGTTACAATCATGATTTGTGCATAGAGAAGGAAAGGCCCCGATGGGAAGAGAAAGTAGCAACCACCAGATTTACACAACGGTTAATAATCGCCAGGCTGAACATCAATCCACGATGATGGAGTCATCAGGTACGCTAAATCATATCAACGTTAAGATTTTATTTGATTCTGGTGTTACAGATAGTTTCATTTCACCATGTGCATTAGAAAAGAGTGGGTTGGAAACCTACGAGCACGATGACTTTAAACAAGTCAAGATGGCTTTGGGGGAAAAACAAGCGGTAGGACCTAGTGTTGATAATTTTATAGTATACCTGGGAGTGTGTACTACCAGGTTGAAGGTATACATCACTGCTCCCGGGGTGTATGACCTAATCATTGAAATGGATTGGTTAGAAGATCATCAAGCTTTGGTAGATTGTTTCGCAAAAAGGGTGCTCTATGTAGATGATGAAGGAAGTCCAGTGGAGATCTAGGGTGTACAGAGAAGGGTGTCATTACACTTTATCTCAACTATGAAGGTTAAGCGATGCTTGAGGCAAGGGTGTCGACTATATGTAGTGGAAGCAGTGAATGAAAGGAAGGGACCCTCATTGGATCAGTACCTGGTATTGTCAGAATTTAAGGATGTTTTTCCGAACGAGTTACCAGGGTTACCTCCTAAGAGGGAACTTGATTTTACTATTGAGCTAAAACCTAGTGCAAAACCAATTTCCAAGACTCCGTATCATATGACTTTTCCAGAACTTTGTGAGTTGCAAATGCAGTTGAAAGAGTTACTGGACATGGGGCTAATAAGGTCTAGTGTCTCACCTTGGGGTGCACCAATAATTTTTGTAAAGAAGAAGGATGGTTCCTTATGATTGTGTATAGATTACATGGACTTGAATCGTGCTACAGTGAAAAATAGGTACCCAATGTCATGGATAGATGACCTCTTCGATCAGATGAAAGGAGCAACGGTATTCTCAAAGATTGATTTGCGATCAGGGTATAATCAGTTAAGGATTAAGGAAGGCGATATCCCAAAAACTGCCTTTCGAACTCGGTTTGGGCATTACAAGTTTGCCGTAGTACATTTCGGATTGACTAATGCACCAACAGTATTCATGAGCCTCATGAACGACGTATTCTAGAAGTACTTAGACTGTTTTGCACAAGTCTTTCTAAATCACATCCTCATCTATTCCAAGAACGAAAGAGAACATGAGGAACACTTGCGAGTGGTGTTGTCCTGCCTTAGAGAGGACAAATTGTATGTGAAGTTTTCGAAGTGTTCCTTCTTTTAGAAAGAGATCCACTATTTAGGTCATATCATTTCTGGTGAAGGAATCTTTGTGGACCCAGAAAAGGTAAAGGCCATTATGGAGTGGCCAGTGATGAAAAATGCCCATGAGGTGAGAAGCTTCATGGGGCTAGCAGGTTATTATCGGAGATTTGTGGAAGGATTCTCTAAAATAGCGAAACCCATC
>SNQJ01S0021014.1:42033-53665 GCA_010110895.2 Picea sitchensis | reverse complement strand
TGAATATTCATAAGTACGTAACTAAACCATAGTTGTCTAAATAAAATTGTTGAACTAGATAATTGTAATTAAAGGATTTCGCAAACATTTGATTGGTTTATTGTCTTTTATAAAAGAATAGTCCTGTTGATTGGATTTGATGCATACATAAATTACTATAAGGGTAATAGTTATTGATTATTAGTACATGCACGAGACTTGTATGTACTAGCTACACATGCATTTCTTGTACATGTACACTAGTATGTATGAGTTTTCTTGGCTTACTTACTAATAATGTCGGTTAATTGTTATGAATGTGTGAACCATGTTTCTTTTCCTTTGTATCATGAAATACCTTAACTTTGGGACAAAGTTTCCTGAAGGGTGGGTGTATGTAACAACCCTAGTTAAATAGTTGCATAGGTTTATCAAGAGTAGTTAATTAAATAATTAATTGTCCTAGAGTGTATTAGTTAAATAAAGATTATTTATTAATAATATTAATTAATTAATTATTAATTGTTTAATAATTGATTAATCAACACATTTATGGTTTGGATAAGGTAGTAAATGGACTTTAATTTATTTATGATAAGGTTTTATGTATGACAGGGGATAAGGTAGTAAATGGACTTTAATTTATTTATGATAAGGTTTTATGTATGACAGGGGATAAGGTAGTAAATGGACTTTAATTTATTTATGATAGGAATTTGCGTATGATAGGGGATAAGGAGGTGAATGAGGGGGATATGACGGGGAGAGGCCTATGGGATAAGATTATGAAAATTTGGGGAGGAAACATTATTTAGGAGGAGAGGACTGTATTTCCTGTTTGGCATATTTTCTGGTTTTGGGAGTTTGGTTTTGGAGGTTGGTTGTACTGTTGCAGGAGGCACCCAGTTGCTGGGATTTTTGGGCTCGAGGGCCAGGAATCCTCACGGAATCGTGGAGCTAGGGAGTCAGATAGGCTGCTCCTAGCTGGCTGGGTGGTTAGTCAGTTTTGGGTAGGGTTTGGTCAGAGCATCAGGCAGAAATTAGACAGAGCAACAAGGAGGACAACCACATAAGTGAGAATTTAGCATCAAGCAGAGGTATTTTTATTTATGAATTTGCTGGGTTATGTGATGATTATGTAATTTATTTTCATGCTGTGAAATAATTTAATTTCTACTAAATATTATATGCTTATATGATGATTAATGAATTATTTATGCATTAAAAGAAATTCTATGTTTAATTGTATGAAATGTTTTAGGCTTTGTTAATTTTAGGTTCCTACAAACTTCGACATTTGGGTCTCTGGTGTTAAATAGCTTCGATCTGTTCTTTTGTTCTTCAATCAATTGTGTGATCCTTCTATTCATGAATTCTTTTAACTCTTTCTTCTTTTGCTCTAAAACTTCTTCTTCTTCTTGCCTTCTGGCCTAATCTCTTTCAATCCAAGGTTTTCCTAATAGCATGGTAAATGGGGCACTTTTCTCAATAAATCTAATAATCTCAAAATATTCCTCTATCGAAGTTCCACTGGCATTCATAGGTATTTGGGTGAGCTTTCCACATAGGTTTATCAACTTTCCTTTGAATAGTCTTATTCCTCCTAAGGAAGGAATCATAGCAGGCCTCCCTATAGCTTCCCAAGTTCTCTCTTTCATGATATTCACTTGTGTTTCCCCATCTAGAACACAATCAATGTTGAAGTCTCCTATTCTTTCTTCAAGGCATTCTTTTGCTTTGAAAATATATGATAATCTGACATGTCGGTGGTCATTCAGGGTTTCTTTCATCTATAGCAATACTTTCTGTGATTCTTTCTGGGATTCTGTCATAAGCTTAGTTTCTGGATCGGCCTTAGGGTTTTCTTGTCGCATGTTCATTTCTTCAAGCTTAGCAATCATTATAGGGCAATCCAATACTTCATGGTTCATAGCTTTGCAATAAAGACAACTAGGTCTTCTCCCAGGGAATTCCTTAGCAATATGTCCCGACTTTCTGCAACTGTAACAGAGGTTTAATCCTCTCTTTCTTTTAAATGATCCCCATCATTTCTTGTTTTGCGCACTAGGATCATGGTAGCTAACCTACAAACATTTCTTTCTAGGGTCCTGCATACACTTATTAGTCCAAACATTCTTTCTATGCATAGGTATAACATATTTTTGACTATTCTTATCAGATCTATTCATATCAAATCTTATTTCATCTATTAATACCCTATTTTCAAGCTAGGATAGAATCTATCAATTATACCTAGATCCATACTGTCGAAACAAAAATTTCCACTTATCTTACTTCTACAGAACACAAAGATTTCAGATCTAGAACTTTTCAATATTCTTACCTTTATCCGAGCATAGAGCTTTCAGATCTTACCTCTTTTAATCTAAAAATTTCACTTTTACTTTTCTCAGAGCACAAAGCTTTCAGATATTACCTCTTTTCTTTTTATACAACTTCTTTTCCTTAGAACAGATCTTGTCAAACTAAGTAGAGTGTTGTGCACTAGAGAAACAAATCTATGCACAAAGCTTTCACAATGTCAGGTCAGATCTTTGCACATAGTTTCTTCTTCCTCAGTTCCCAGCAATCACAGTTTCAGGTATCGACGACAGAACCATTTGTTGGCACAGGGGCAGACCCAGGGTTCAATGCTACAACAACGCACCAAGAAAACCCTAACTACCGGCCCTTTTGGCAACACCTACGAAGTAGATGAAGTCTAACCCGAGGTAGAGGCAGGGGTGGTTGCAGGACTATGGTTTCTACAACCTTAGCTGGGACACAGATCTGTGATTATAATACTCAATAGAGCACTTAGCATTGTTAGTTCATCGTTGTTTAACCAATATCTACTCCGCAGAGAAAACATAGCATCACACATTCACCCTGATCCAATGTATTTAATAACTTAGCATATATAAATTGATTAGATCTAGAAGATTCAAGCACTAAGCACATTCACTTATATCAGATCTAATATCCAGATTCATCATAAGAACAAATCATAAACAGATCTATCTATCTACCTATATCAAGCACTTAGCAAATAACACATCAATACATTAGAACATCACATAGAGCAGAATAACACAATATTTACATGGTTCACCCCCACCCTGGGGCTACGTCCACCAACTCTTGTTCTTTATTAGCTTCAATCATTCATCTACATGCACAGAGCCACAAAACCCTACTCTCCATAGGACAGGAGATCTGCGCGCACCTCGCTAGATCCTCCTTCCCCGAGCTAGGTCCAACACAAAGCCTTTCACAGTCTTTTACAATCACTTGCACTTAGCTCTACAAGTTTCTCACAATATGCACAGAGCATCTACAAACCATACTTGCACTTAGCACTTATCTTATCAACCTTACATCACATAGATGCTTATTCCCCCCTCCTTACATTGCCTAGACATCTATTTATACTTTACAAAACAGGCCTAAACATGGATAAAACCATGGGCCGACATCCCATACCCATTACATATTCCCAAATTCCAAAAAGGACCCAAAAAGGGGCCGAGATCCCGCAATCTCTTCTTAGTCTTGCGCTCCGTCTTCGACAGGCTGTCGAAGTCCCAAAATAGGTCAACATGACCAAGAATCTCCCAAAACTTGGTCAAGGGCCAACACCTGAAAAACATATTTACTATTGTACAATGCTCCTTTCCCGATTTTGACATATACTTGGTCAAAACTCCCATTGCATGTGCAATGTCCAATCTAAAACATAACATTGCATACATCAAACTACTAACTGCAGTAGAAAATGGAACATGAGACATGTATGCTTCCTCTTCTTATGTCTTGGAACATTAATTCACAGATAAATTTACACCTACATGTATAGGGACCCTGACCGATTTACATTCCTACATATTAAACATCTACAATATTGTCTCAACACATTTTCTCTAATTTAACGAGAGTTTCATGTTTTCCCAATACATTTAATTTCCAGGCCCAAATTGAAACTTTCAACACCAAGATCCTTCATGTCAAACGTAGAGGACAACTAGGTTTTCACATCTTGGATAATCTCCTTGTCGTATCCTATCTGCAACATATCATCCACATACAAGATCAAATAAATAAGATGATCACCTATTAATTTGAAATACACATAGTGATCCATTGTTCTCCTTTTGAAACCAATTCTGAAAATATAAGTAACAAATTTTTTGTACTACATCCTTCGTGATTGCTTTAACCCATACATGGAATTTTTCAGTTTTCATAAGAACTCTTTCTTTCCCTTCACAACAAAGCCTTTTGGTCGCTTCATGTATATTTATTCTTCCAGATCCCCTATGTAGGAATTTTTTCTTCCCATCCATTTTTTCTACTTCAAAATCAAATGCAAAAATAATAGATAAAATAAATATAATAGAAGTTAACTTGGAAACATGAGAAAATATTTCACCAAAGTCAATTCCCTCTAATTGGGAATAAGATTTTTCTACTAACCGAGCTTTACATTTCTCCACTTTTCCTTTTGAATTTAGATTCTTCTTAAAGACCCATTTGATGCCAATGAGATTTCTTTGAGTTGACAAATACACTAGATCCCAAGCCTCATTCTTGACCAAGGATACCATTTCTTCAATAATGGCATTTTCCCATAGTTTTCGATCCTCTAAACCCACTAACTCCATAATAGTTCTAGGATAATCGTCAGTAATAAACAAAGTGAAATTTGAATGGAAATTAGGTGGAGTATACATTTCTAGTCACCTTCTTTCTTGAACCAATATCCTCAATACAAAAGTATGAGAATATTCTTCTTTTGATTCGTGTTCTTTTGTAGAGTCTTATTCAATATCCTTCAACTCAAACTCTATTTTCTCTAGTTATTCATTCCCTGGTAGGACTTCCTGTTTGAAAATATCTTTGATTTCTCTAAATACCACATCTCGGTTATAAAATACCTTCTTAGTTTCTGGGTTCCAAATCTTATAACCTTTCATACCATCTTTACACCCAATAAAGATACACTTTTCATCTTTTTTATCTAGATTACACCCATTTTCCTTTGTAATGTGAAAATAGGCATCATATCCAAATACCCTGAGATGTGTGACAGAGGGTTTCTTACTAGTCCATACCTCATGTGGAGTCTTGTCATCCAATGCTAATGAGGGTGATCGATTGACCAAATAACATGTAGTACCCACTGCCTCTACCCATAATTCTTGTCCTAACCCGATACCATTGAGCATGCACCTTTCTTTTTCCATTAGTGTCAAGTTCATCCTTTTTGCAACTCCATTATGTTGAGGTGTATATGGAGTAGTCTTCTGCCTTGCTCTACCACACTTCATACAAAATTCTTCGAATTCATTTCCACATAAATCTCCACCATTATTCATACTCAACACCTTGATTCTTTTCTCTTCTTGATTCTCCACAAGAGCCTTAAACTCTTTAAACCTATCAAAGAATTCATATTTCTTCTTGAATAAATATATCCATATATTTCTCGAGAATTCATCTATAACTGAGACATTGTACACATATTTTCCTAGTGATGGAACCGACAAAGGTCCAAACACATCACTGTGCACCCACTGCAAAATTCCCTCTTCCCTCGATGCACGAGAGGGGAATCTTACCCAATTCTACTTCTCATATACACAATGTTCACATAAATCAAAATCGAAAGAGAAATTAGACATACCTTCAACCATACCTTTATCGTGTAGTAGTCGAAATCCCTTCTCTCCGAGATTCCTGAGTCTTTGATGCCACAACATAGTCTTTTCTCCAGAGACTGTAGGATTTTTTATTCTTCAAATCTAATATTAGTAATAACGGAACTATTACACCCATCATTAATGGTGCTTCCTTTCATCTTATACAAAGTTTCAAACTGAACTCCCTTCAGCAACACCATTGCTCCTTGAAAAATCTTGTGGGTTTCTTTCTCAATCACTGTTTTTACCCATGCATTGTCATTTTTCTTATAGAAATCAAATTTTTGGCCAATCATGGGATGTGAAAAATAAGAGGGTGTTTTCTAATCCTTCCATCCATGAGAATCAACTTGAATTTTCCGTTTAATATGATTTTGGTTGTCGATTCATCACCTAGGAAAGTATCACGTCTGTCATACCTTTCATATCCGCGGAACCACTCCCTATGGGTAGTCATATGAAAGGATGCACCTAATTCAACCATCCATGCCTCCTGATATTCATGTGTGATGGAAGAAGCCAAGTACACATCCCCTCCTTCTTCTGAGATTTTTTATTCCATAGAAGGAACATATTCATATCAATTCCCTCTCTCAACACTTTTGGATCTAAATTTCTTCTTGTAGTGATCTTATTTTCCACATCTCCAGCATACCTTTACAAAATTTCTAGGAGATTTAAATATACCCTTATATTTAGATCTCCCACTTGAGGACTTAGATCTATTTATTTCTTGGAAGTGTCCTCTTGCAAATAATGCTTCCATGCTCTATCCTTCCATGTTCTGCCACCTCATCTCCTTCGATAATCAGGATGAGACCACATCATCGAAACTTAAAGTAGTTTTATTACTACCTATGGCCACAACCATACTATCCCATGAGTCTCGTAAAGAACAAAATAAACTGATACACTTATCTTCATAAAAAATATTAATATTAACAGAAAATAATTGACTTTTCACTGAAATGAAAGCGTTCATATGCTTTGGCACCAGGTCTCCATCTTCTATCCTCATGTTATACATATTCTTCTGCAAGTTTTTTTTTTACCAGGGAATTGGATTGATACAAATTCTCCAATTTATCCCATAATTCCTTGGTTGTAGCTTACCTTAACACATTCAGTAATGTTGAATCTAAGAGACAACCAGGTTGTGCTTTTATCCTTTCGATAAAAAAATTTCTAGTCTTCTATTGACGTTCATATAGGTGCAGTGCCTAGATGCACCATGATCCACTGATATTTTTGTACCAATATATCTTCCATCTTGATTTTCCACAACTCAAAATGTTCCCATTAAATTTCTTGATCTCTATTTTTTAAATGCTTTCCATTTCCATTCACTTGAATAATCAATACCATAGATATCCAACTGTAACAGGGATTATCACAGACTCAATCCAAACCCCTGAACGCAAAGGCGTCCCCCCTGAAGACAATAATTTCTCTGATATGAGATGTAGATTTTAACCTTGTGCAATTAATTACTTCAAACAAATTCTTAATAAAACAAAAGTGATACAATGGCACACAAACATATTACATATATATTTTTACCCTAGAAACGCAAACTCGAAAACCAATATCCTTTTTAGAGCCACACCTCTACTCTTGTATTCGTCATATCTTCAATATTTGTACAATACAATACATATATAGGATCCAACGACATCCAAACCCCTAATACATTGGCCTGGATTAGTCAACAACCCTAATTCCTTAATCGAAATTACAAAACCATCAGAAAAAACCATGTGTTGAAAAATCACCAAAAAAAGAGGCAAAAAACGCCAATTTTTTTTGGAGGGCGCTTCCCTTGAACCCTCACCCACCCTAAACCCCCCTGCACACTCATCGCAAAGTATAAACTAGTTCTATTTGTGCAAATAATATACCACATACCCAACAACTGACATTAGTTAATAAGACCTATTTAATTATGTGAACAAATATAATGTAACAAGACTTAATAAAAGATTCCCCTTCCAAAAAGATTTTTCTCTAGAATGTTCTTTATAATATAGAATCAATATAAATAGGAGTAGAAGGCACAAGAAAGGCTTGTCTTGAGAATCATTGTAATAGATATATGTTGTGTTGGATGTTTCCTCCTCGAGGAGGCAAGTGAACTTGGCTTTCTATCAATACATGTATTATTTTTGGTGTTGTGATTCTCTATATTTTGTTGTTCCACTGGTATTTAATGCAATATTTATGTTTATGCATATTATAATACCTATGGTACCTTACAAATCGTATGAATATGAGTGGTTTATCAAATTTGGGTAACATTGTAAGGTTTATCAAAGGAAGAGTCACTTCCATTATCCCTTTTAGACTCTCAACAATACTTTCCCCACATCTCATTTGCATGAAAAACCACCTTTTTAGTTCACCTTTGTTGGATTTTAACCTTTTATTTAATTTCGGTCTCTCCTTGAATCTTTTGCATAACTAAGATCTCATGTAGGAAATATCGGTGTCTCATAGTCCAAAATCCCATCAGGTCTAACCTATCAGATTTATTATATCATAGGGAAGGGTTGTGTTGTTCATAATAACTCTCTGAGACCCGAAGCCCAAAATACTATTGAAATCACATCCTTGCATTCTCTCCATTGGAATGACGAAACAAACTTGTCAAAGTTTTCTTCTAAAAATGGATTTTACCGAAAGCCTATAATATTCTCCATTTTAGACTCCTCTTTTCAGAAGGTCAAAAGGCCTAAATATTTCTCAACGAATCTCTTCCAATAGAACTCTTCTGAAAATCCTTTTCAAGAGATTTTATTGTGATCATTTCTCCACTTGTTTCCTCGTGAAGACTAAATTTTAAAGGTTATATTTTATTACTTCAATATTTGTGGTTTCGTTTGGATTCGATAAACCTTTGTATTAATTTCCTAAGGAATAATAACTCTTTACCTTTGACAGGATTGTCATAGAACTATTCCTAAGACTAATTCCTGAATATTCATTGGGGGATCCGTTTTAGGGTTTTTCTCATGAGTAATTTACTTGTATTAATTCCGACTAAATATTTTCAGAGTTCTCTAGATAGACATTTTCGTAAGTCTTTACTAATAACGATTTTTCCCTTGTAAATTCTTCCTGCAAGCTGACCTTTTGATATTTATGTTATAACTCTTCGAAGGTTGGTTACAAAGGTTGTATTAATGAAAATAATTATAAACCAAGATACCATTGTTCCTTTGAAAATACCATGTTGGCACTCTTCCGAAGATCAAACCCCAAATATTCATTCCAGGAATCTCTATCAGATGGTATCGTTAGCTAATCACTCAGACACTTTCCAATAGTGTTCCTTTGAAATGAGATCTTCCAAGTACATTTTGTCGAATACATATTCCCGAAAAGACCCTTTTGATACCACTCTTCCAAAAATCATCTTCTGAAAGTTATCTATAGAAGTAATTCTTTCCGATAACGCATTCTACTGATAGATGGTCTCTCTAACAATATTCCTATGAAAGCTTGCATCCGATGACATTAATGGAACAATATGTTTCTCATGTGCTATAGGATAAGGACTTTTCACATTGATTGCAGAAGCCATAGGTCGCTATTAGATGTTTAAAACCTAATTTTAACCTTGTAATAGTCATTGTTCAAATAATTGAGTGTAAAAGAGTTCTGCAAGAAGGATTTCCTGGCTAATAGATATTTGCAATGATAAACTATGAATGTTTTTGGTATGATCATGGCTAAATTGAGAAACTATTTTCTTTCACTCATACTTCTCAGAAATACTTACTATTGATATTATTGTATAGGAATTTGAAAACATAAGATGTCGAAAGCTCAAACATGAAGAGGAAAGAGTCCCACATGAAATGTTGTCTCCCAAGCAAAACGCATTATCCGATACAAACTAAGTCAATGGGATGGAAGGATGTCCTACATGGAATGACATATACAAAGTACTCCTTAATGAATATTTTCACATGGAAGACGAAGACCTACTCGTATATCGAAATATAAAAAAGAGTGGAATACATGATTTTGTTGCAAGAATGTTTCTCTACTCCTACAATGATGCTTCAATGATGCTTCAAGGTGGGTATTCTCCCACTTATATGCAAACACAAAAACACTTGTAAATGATCTTAACGTCTTGATTTAAATATAGACAAAATTCTTTCCAGATACCATTGTAAGAGATTGATGTCTACCTAAATAAGCCATTCCTGGAAAAAAATTAGAGAAGATCACTTGGACATGGTCGAACTAGTATAAAAATGGTGGAGTGAATATAGATAATTAAGTGAGAAAGACAATGGGTTATGCCCATTAGAGTATTTTAAGAAACCCTACTATTTGTTGGTGTTTATGATCGGAAGATTGTATGGTGAAGAAACCTGCACAAATTTAAGTTACAGTGAACACCAATGACATACTGTGTGACTAACACAGGACATATCTTAAATTGAGCACAAATATTTTCATTCAACATTTTTTTGAATGCCAAAGAAGCCCTAGGGATGAAAAAACTAGGTTTTTACATGTCCTCATATTTGATAGATGGTTTTTTCTCTTCAATTTGTTTTCCTTCTATGGGATGGAACCGGAACCCCAACTTACCTCTTATCAATGTATATTGCTACGAATTGTGGGATATTAATTATCAAGTGTATTTGTGTGAAATTTGTGATCATTGTACCACTATTTTCTGTCACTTATTAAAGACATAGGGGATTAGTATATGTGAAAACAATACACCTATATCACGGTATCTTCTTGTGCATAAGCCCCACATACTCTTCATAAACGTGTCTCTGAAAAGATACTAGGGGGATTGCCTATCATATAGTGAAGGGATAAATTCATTTTTAGTTGCAAGTTCTAAGAGAATTTGTCCTACGTTCCCCATCAAAGTGGGAAAGTTCACCCTACTGAACGTCCCACATGCTAGAAAATAAGTTGCAGTATTGAAGGAATTATTTATATGAATAGGTGAAACCACGATCCAAGAGGTATTGCAAAAGATCATATTAATTATGTGGGGTTAATAAATACTTTTGTGCATGATGCAAATGATTAGGAAGATATTTTCAAGGGAGTGTTATTTTTTTGAAGAGATATTAAATAGGATTTGGGATGAAACAAGAAAAAACAGGAAAGAAAGAAAGTGGAGGAAAATAAATAAATAAGAAGACAGGTGGGTAAAATCATAAAGATGGGTAACACTTTTGTGAGAATCGGGTCTCTAAAATTCCTAGCGGCATTTTTTCGGCCGAAAAAAATTTCCTAGGAATTTTTTCGGTCGAAAATTTACACTTCAAATTGAACAACGTCCTCACGGTGCCCTCGAAATTCGTGTACAATATTTTTCAAATGAATTGTTTTTCTGTGGTAAGCATATTTCGGCCTAAAGACTTTTCGGACGAAACGTTTATTTTTAATGGATTCTGTTAAAAACTATGTTTCGGTCGAAAGAATATTTCGGTCGAAAACCTGAAAATGGGATTGTTTACAGAAAACTGCAAATTCTCTCTACAGATACTCAGAATTTAGTTTTGGAATTGATACCAACATTTTCGAAATTGAATCTACTTTCATTGGATATAATTTGTTTTCATTTTCATTGTTTTTATCTAATTTTATTTAATTTTATAAAAACATCACTACATTATATTTTTAGGTGAGATTATGATTCAGTGAAACGAAAAATCCATATCTCTAAAAATACAAAGTGGAATATTATTGAAAATTTATATTCATAATCCTTAAATTGTTCTCTTCAAAAGGGTATTTTTAGACTTTAATTTTAAGTGTTTAAAATCTGTAACTTTTTCAGATAGGTCAACTTAAAAAAATTCTAGAAATTATAATATTTATCCATTAGATTCAAAAATACATTCATCACAAAATAGATTCTATGTAGATTGTTGTAGTATATTTCATTTGTCAAAAACAAAATTTTAATAATG
>SNQJ01S0021014.1:25283-38117 GCA_010110895.2 Picea sitchensis | reverse complement strand
TTGGAGGAATCGACAACTCGCGGTTCTCGTACTCACGTGACACGGGGTCGATCCCTAGGCGGCTACCACTATAACCCCAGGTGCAACCACCCAGCCCGCAAGAATGGCGCACGAGTAAGTCCAGGTGAGAATCGAATATGAGACTTCATTTACAAATTTCCTTCCATTTACACGGCACTTGCCAATCCATCTACACCCGTGCGGGCGACATATGTAGAATATTTAGCTTCACAAAAAGATTCATAATTTTTGTAAAATGCCTATTTTTTCCATTGTATTTGAATTATATATAGAATATGAGAGGTGGAAACAATAATAAGTAATTGTCATCTAAGATGATGATATTTACATAATGTAAAGAGACACTCTTTTTTTATAATAGAGATCTCCATAGTAGAAAGTGGGACTTTTTCCCCATTGTATGATCAAATGATACTATTGTTTCTGAGAAAATAAAGAGCAGAAGGAAATTTTGGAGTCATGAACGTTTGCATGTGTGTATGGGACTATTCTTCATATTCTATTGTTATACAAGTTTCTTGAATGATTATCATATGAACTATTTCTATGCATATTTTTTGAGACGCTTATGATTTTATGATTTCTAATGGATACAAGGATAATATTGCAGGTTTAATCTACATCTATTTTGTATTCAATCTACATCTTTATTTTTATAACATATTATTGATTGACTTGAACTAATTATGCAGTTAGTGATATTATTTCATGTTGTGTCTATATTGTTAGACTTACTCTTGGTTGGGGTGGGATAGGATTAGATTATGATAGATAGTGTTAATTCAATATTAGATATGTAAATTCAGTTTTAATAAGAATTATGTGAAGGAAAACATTCCCCCAATTTTTTAATTGAAAACCCTTAAGGGACAACTACACCCACATATTGGTCGGAAAGTGCCATCCTAAATGAGAGTAGGTCTAACTAGAACCTGCCATCGAGACTTTTCCCTTACCTGTTTGATAGGAATTTTGGAATTGTCAACACCCACATAAAATAATTTTTCTTTCGAGATTATTTTCTTAAAGAGAGGCTTTAGATAGTTGGTTTCCACTTTTGATATGACTTTTAGGCTACATTACATAAGACAATTGGGAAGAATTTATCTAGGGTGTTCACTCCATTTATCTTAGGTATGAGGGTGAGGAAAATGGTGTTGAGTGCTTTCTATATGCTTCTAAAGGTTCTAGGATCTTCAACCATGGATCAAATATTCATCCCAATTACATCCAAAAATTCATGAAAAGATATGTTGCAAAACCATTTAGACTAGGAGATTTTTCGAGTTCCATTTCTTTCACCACCTACTTGAATTATAGCATAGAAATGAGCTACATCAAGGATTTGTTTTTCTCATTTTTAATTAGATTTTTAATGTTCATTGTGATATTATTTATGGCCTCTTGTCTCTCAATGGATTACTTAGTGATCCGTAGGGTCTTTTAATGACTTATGGTTGAGTTTTAATTTTGCATGCGTTAATTAACCATTTGAGAAACTTAGTGAAAGAATGAGGAAAGAAGATGAATTATGACAACCATATACACATATGCATATCTGAAATGAAATAATAGACAACAAACCATAATATGAAGATTGATAACAGAGTTCGGCACAACTTTGCCTACGTCTTCGAGCCTTTGTCTCTGTGGGGGAGGCTTCTTTATTTCTGTTCAAATGATCAAAAGTACATCGATGCAATGCCAAATGGATACAAGACTAATCTGTTCATGTTCCTCCATATCTCTAGAACCCAGCAAATAAAATGGCACGCAAAACGGACGTCCGGAGCTCCCAGAAATGATCCGACAACGTCTCCTCCTCAAAAAGCTTGTCTGCCTCAAAATGGCTTTGGCTTGGCTTCTCCTCAGCATGATTCTGCTCTGAATGCCCTCCCATGGCCTCAAACAAGCCTGGGTTATATAGCTGGGAAGTTGCTTTCTCATCTCCAACTTCCTCCCAAAATTTATGCTCCAAAACTACCCAATAACTCCCCAAAACCATTAAAAATAGGCTTAATTACCATTAAAACCCAAAAATTGGTTACAAAACCCACTTTATAGTTAAATTTTGCCATAAGCCCCCTTTTGCCCAGTGTGCGCCCCCTTGACAGGGTCATATGGGTTCATATGGCCAAGCGCTAGCCCAAAGGGCTAAGCGTTGGCCCCTCTCCATTCATTACTTTGCAATATATTTCATATTGTAGGTTTTATATCATAAGCAATAATTTGGTGTATTGGCAAAAGACCATTTCTTAAGGTGTTGGGCTTGGTGGTGGTCATGGGTTCAAATCCCATGGACCCCAAAAACATTTTTTTTTTGATTTCTTACAGGTTATTGGTGGTTCATGGTTCAAATCCCATGGACCCCAAAAACATTTTTTTTGAAACGTAATTCCACTTCAACTGATGACTGGTGACATGTGGTCGCCCATGATCGGGCTAATGCAGACTTCCCCATTTGACTCGATTAATGCCACTTTGTCGGGCTTTGGATCGGTCCACCGGCTCGCCACATGCTGTCTCGCCTTTGTCAACCCAATCACCATCGCCTATAGAGTGCCACCTCATCTTCCCGCGACACAAGATACGATGTCATTAGTATGACTTGACCGGCTGATCTTTGACTTTTTGCACTGCTTAGTTTCTGGACAATCCAATAACTTTTCTCGTGATACGGAGTCAATTTGACAAAGTAAATATACCACTGCAATCAGGAAGACGAGACAGAAGAAATGGTGTTGGTTTCACTTTATTCTAAACACTTTCATTTTTAGCATTTCAAGCCCCTCACAGTTTAGATCCGATTGACACACTTCGATAATAAGACCTTTTGGTCCCCAAAAGGTTATCGACCACTCAACAAGCTCTGATAGGCTACCTAACTGTTTCTCAACTCGTCTCTGTGTAACTCGCTCCTTTAATAAGATCAACCGTAATTACACCATGACAACCTATTATATTGTTAGCCATGTTACATCTTACCGGCTACTCATCATCCATGTAGAAAACATTGCTAATGACAACATCAAAAAGACGAATACAAATGAACTGATATACTTGAAGTATCTGCACGAAACGAGCTTATCTTGAAGCAACTTATGATTGATTTTCCATCCAACAACCATATTTTGTTCTTTCTTAAGATCACTACTTCATTTGAAACAATTATTGGTTTGTTGCATACCTGCACTGCATTCGTTAACCGCTCCATTGTTTAAAGTGTTTTATTTGCTTTTAACATGATGAGCATGAACCACATAATCATGACCGCTTTAGTGAATTGATAATATTCTTTGTCCTATAGAAGATTTCCTTAATGATCAAATAAGTATGGAATACCTAAGATCATTCCACATTCTTCTTAACGACACAACATCAATAAGTTACATGGCCCACATACTTAGATGAAATTCGTAAATTTGATTGTGCACTATTTTTTATGTGCATCCGATGATGATTGCTTATCCATTTAATGTGTAAGGCTTATGATGAGTTTTGTGTTTTTAATCCCAATTTCTTTACCAATTTTCCAGATTGATTATATTGGCATCCACTGCCGACACGTGTCTATCTTAGTGTGTTGTATGATTACCCTTATATGAAAAAAGTCGGTTCTACAATCAATTTATCTTCACACCATTTTTACCTCACATACCAACCAATGAAATCTTTGACTCATCACCTGAACTGACCCCAATTTCCGTGGTTTTGATGTCAAGCATCGCTTATGCCTCCTTCTTTCTTTGAACCACTTTGGTTCTTCTTGGGATGTAACCGCCAACATCCGCTCCTCATCATGTCCCTCTTCCTACAATGCTTGCAAGAGGGCTTTCCTTCCTTCTTGACACCGATTTGCATTATTTCCATTCCCATGCATTTTCCTCTTGTCCTATTTCCTCAAAGACGATGATTCCATAATACACCGGGCTTCCCTCGCCCACATAATGAATAGCTTGAACAGAAACCCCATCAAGGTTAGTGGGTCCAAACATGAAAACAATGTTTCATTACAGTAAACCTCCCTATATAATTTCCATAAGGGTTTCTTGTGTTTGCAAAGTGATATCTAACATTAATGCTGCCATTTTTCAAACCATCTATGTATTCTTGCAATGTTTTTCCCTTTCTTAGTTTTAGCATTCGCCTATTCAATTAATGCTTTCTTTTATAACCCAAAGGATAGAATTGTTTCTAAGGCGTAAATGAAATCCTTCCATGATGGAAATTACATTACCCACATTTTTGTGTTCCTTTACAAAATTAAGCTTTGCCACCGCATAAGAGCTGTACCCAGTCTCAAAGATGCCAACTCTGATTTGTGTGGCCCTCATCCTTGATCTGTTGTACACTACAATAAACCTCCATCTACCGATCCAGTTATCAAGCTTTTCCGCATTCACTTCACCATCATATATAAGTAACCTCAAATTCTACATCAAGTTTTAACAATGGTATTTCTCATGTCATTCTTATGAACATTTTTCTTTCCACTAGATTTAGAACTTGAACTTGAAGAAGAAGGAGTAGCAGTTGAGGTGTTGATGGAGGTGAAGGAGGGATATAAGGATGGTCCTCTTCCTATTTTCCTGAAGAATCGTTCCAAAATGGTCACTTCTCGTTCCAAGTAATTTTGTACAAAACTTGCACCATCTCCTACATAGCAAGGAATGTTTCTTCCTAACTCTTTTCTCATCTTGAGAAATCCTCCTTCTTCCGATGCCATCTTCTCGCTGTGAGAAGCTCTTTTTTCTCAATCCAATTAATGGATTCTCTCTCGCAACAAGCTCGCCTCTCACTACCAGAAGCTTTTCCCTGTTAATATGTAAACTCAAATCCAAACGGCCAACTAGCTCGATACCAATTTGATCCGTAGGATCTTTTAATGACTTATGGTTTGTTTTCACTTTGCATGCTGCTAATTCAACCATTTGAGAAACTTTAGTAAGAATGAGGAAAGAAGAGGAATTATGACAACCATATACACATATATGCAGAGCATCCGAAATGAAATAATAGACGTAAAACCATATACAAGTTTGATAATGGAGTTCGACAACTTTGCCTACTGCCTCCAAGGCCTTGTCTCTGTGGGAGGCTTTATTTCTGTTCAAATGCTTAAAAGTATATCGCTACAATGCCAAATGGTTAAGCAAGACTAATATGGTCATGTTCGCCCGCATCTCTTTGAACCCAACAAAGAAAAAACGACACGCTAAAACAACGTACATACCTGAGTCTCTAAATGATCCGACAACGCCTTCCTCCTCAAAAGCTTCTCTCAAAATGGTTTCTTTGGCTTGGCTTCCTCAAAGATAATCGCTTTTTAATTCTCCCATGGCCTCAAATAGGTTTAAGCTATATAGTTGGGAAGTTGGTTGCTCGCCTCCAACTTCCTCCCAAAATTTTAGGCTCCAAACTACCCAATAACCCCTAAACCCTTAAAAATAGGCTTTAATTACCATTAAAACCCAAAAGTTGGTTACAAAACCCACTTTATAGTTAAATTTGGGCATAAGCCCTCTTTTTCCCAGAGTGCACCCCCTTGACAGGGTCATATTCATATACAAGCCAGCCCAAAGCAATAAGCTGGCTCCTCTCCATTCAATACTTTGCAATATATTTCATATTGTAGGTTTTATATCATAAGCAATAATTTGGTGTATTGGCAAAAGACCATTTATTAAGGTGTTGGGCTTGGTGGTGGTCATGGGTTCAAATCCCATGGACCCCAAAAACAATTTTTTTTTGAAGCAACCACTTCAACTGATTATTGGGTGCCACGTGGCTGCCCATGACTCGGCCATGTGGCATCTCCCCATTTAACGGATTAATGCCACTTGTCAGTTTTTGACTGGTCCAATTGCCTGCCACATGTCTACCTTGTCAGTGAACCTGCACAATCACCATCATTCAAAGATTGCCACGTCATCTCCTGCACAATCAGTATGCTGATGTCATCAGCGTTGACTTTTTGACCAGTTGACGTTTGACTTTTTACCTGTTTGGGCTTCCGATCAGAACGCGATAACTTTCGCATACGGAGCCCGTTTGACAAAGTAAATATATCACCAGAATCAGAAAGACGAGACAGACAGAATGGTGTTGGTTTTGTCGGATTCTAAGTACTTAAATTTTTTAGCATTTTTCAAGATCTGTCAGGCTTCTGGATCCGATTTGGGATCACTTAGAGAGGAGATTCTTAAAAAAGGAATTGAGTACCACCTATAGATCCTTATTTTCATAGAGCTCCTTCACATTGGGTGCTCATAAGTTCATGATTTTGTTGATGTTTATGCATCTCGAAGTTGATTTGTGAAATAATTTTATTTTTTTATCCCCTTCCTTTAGCCAATGGATATGTGATTTCTATTGCTAGTTAGTCTCTTCTTACCTAGCCTATAGGTAAATCTAGTTGTTGAGATCCCTTTCAATTTTTTGTAAGGCATCTATCATGCCCATGGCCATGAATTCCTCCCACATTTTTCTCATCCAAGTTTCCATCTCTTTTTTTAATTCTTTCGAATACGTTGTGGAAGTTGTTTAGGTTTCAAGATTTGATCTTGGATTTCAAATATTTCAAATTTTATTGGAAGATATACATGCACAATCCGATATACATGCAAACTATTACATGTGCACAATCATGTGTGGAATTTCACATGATCCTTGCAGTTCTTGATTAATTATCTAAACCTAGGATCAATGAGCCATATTTTTCTCATAAAAAAATGGGGTTTGTTAAAATCCATTTCTGGGTGGGAAATTGAGAAGAAATGTTTAATGTTAATAGCTTACACATGGTAGAATGAGAGACTCTGTCATTCTATTCTTTCATCCATGAGCATGTTTGATAAAAGAAAAAAATTCAAATTTTTCTGCAACATTATGAATTCCTCCTCTCTTATTGTTTCAAGTGTAGTTGTCATTTTTGTGGGTGGACTTATTATCCAAATTTATTTAGTATTTATTTAATAATTCATACAAATTCCATCCAACCTATGAAGTAATTGTTTTTGTTCCATCTAGGTATTTTATCATGTTAAAAAGTCCACTCCAATTATGTTCAAGCCACTAGGATCGTTTATGGGGATATGATGGAAATTGGAAGGAATGTCGTTTTTTCCCTCTAGGGAGGTCATCATGTTAAAAAATCCCACCAATTATTTGCAAGCTATTTGGATCATTTATGGGGATATGATGGAAACTAGAAAGGAATGATTCCTTGACTTGAGGGTTGGCTAGTCCATAGACATTGGTGACGGATCCAAACACCTTAAAATGGTTTTACAACCACCATTTGGAGGCTATAAAATTTATAAGATGAATAAATTTTGGACTCCATACAATGGTTATTCCCCTAGAGAAACCTTTTTTTCTTAGGCCTACTGCCATGTTGTCACATTGAATCTTTAGAGTAACTCAATAAATGAAAGTATTCAAGCACTTGGTTTCTTTCATGAAAAGGATGTTTGGGTTTTCCTTGTTTAATTCTACTTTGAGCTTCTTTTGTTTTATGGGAGAAATGAGTCCCTAATTTTCCATGACATGATCCATAAAATTAGGCTTGGTTAAGGGCTAGAGATAATTCCACCTAAGATCCTTGGCTTTCCTTAAGTTAATGAAATGATCCCCTACCCTTGCATCTTGGATTTATTTTTAATTTTTCCTATTAGCTTCCATGCAACTTTCTTGATAGGTTTTAGGAACATTTTTATACCTAGGTTGTCCATGGGGTTGGAGGTTGTCTTAATACTTCTTTCATTTCTAGGTTGATTTCAATTGACGAGTTCTTCTATTGATAAGGAGTTGGTGTATTGATAAGGAGTTGGTGTAGTCTTCATCAAAATACGAAGCTAAAAGAAATAAATACATGTCTTCCATGTACATATTCATTTTATAAGTACTTCTTTGATGAAACAAGCCTCGACAAGGAACCTCAACATTCTTGAAAATTTTCACTACTTCTCATTTCATTGCATTGGTGAAGTTATAATTATTAAAAAAAATATCCTCTTAAATTTTTTCTCAATATATATTATTTATATTTTCTTTTTCACTTTTACACTTTATATTCTCTAAATCTTATAACCGGACTTTCAATTTAATAAATTTTAATATGTAAAATAAATTAAAGTAAATTGACCTAAACTTTTCCAAAATCCTATCCTTTCTTCTCTATGTAAAGTATATACCTATCTTATACTATATACCATTCTTTCCTCTTACTCTATGTTTTATATTACATCACATAAAATATATATTTACTTTATATTATACATCCTTTTATACAAGTATAAAATATATACTAAATAGGATTGTTGAGTATATACATATTTTATACTATAAATCATACATACATGGTTATCTTTAAGCAATGAAGGAGGTTATAAAGGGAAACGTGCATCTTTTGTCAATGTAAAGGGTACATATCTCCTATATCGAATAGGTTTGTGATGATGAATTGTGAAGGATGTTAGGATTGTGATCATAAGTTATGAAAGAAGTTAGGTATGCGCATCTTTAAAATAGGGAAAATAAATTATTTTATATTATAAAAAATAAAATAATAAATTTATTTTTTAAATAGAAATAAAATAATTTTAGTAATATTTTTGTGTTTTGTTTTTTATATATTGATTAATGAAATATTAGTATTAAGGAAATTGTAAATTTTATTTCTATATATTAATTTAATAAAATATTTTAAAAATAAAAATAGAGTAATAATAATAATAATATTAATATTTTTCATACAAGTGAATTTTTAATTTGACATTACATTAAAAAACAATTAAATATATTTATATTTGTATGTTATGATTATAATATTAATAAATGTATAACATTACAAGTATTGGTATGTAACATTACAAGTAGTTTAAGTTAAAAATGCTTTGCCTCTCTGAAACCCTAAGCTTTAATATGTTTCTTTTGCATGGATCCCTGAGGGGTTTATCCCCCCTCCCCACAATATGTCACTCAATAATGGAGGCAATGTCTTTCACTTAGGTCCCTGTATCGACCCTTCGTTCTCTCGAAATCATGTCAAAACTAATGTTGGTACAAACCCTTCCTCTGATGAATGCATGGAATACCCTCCACAGATCAACAATGATCTGCCCAAATGGAATCATGGACAATGTATTTTGAAAGTAGTTTTGATGCCCAAGTATGAAATATGCATGGAGTGTGTGAGAATCTATGTGCAATTCATGAAGGACCACATGATCATTGGTAAGTTTTAGGGCATATGGCCCTCAAAGTGAGATGTGGTGGAATAGATAAAATCACCGTGGAAACCCTAAGAATGTTTTGCGATCAAACTTGGTTCTAAGGGTTATTTAACAACTATCTTTCAAAATCAAGTGGACAGGGAAAGAATTTTTGAAAATGGACCCTATTTTTTCTGCTTAGTTGGTTTGCATCTCTGCTATTAGATTAAGAAATTCAATCCTGAAAAGAAAGAATTTACCTATGCTCTGGTCTGGGTTCATCTCTATTCGCTCCCTCATGAATATTGGGATGAGGAAATCCTAACGGGCATAGGTAAAATGCTAGGAACATATTTTAAATCTACAAAATCTACTAAAAAGGGACTCTACACCACCTATGCCCAATTTTGCATCTACATGAATGTCTCTATCCCCATCCCTGAATCAATTTGTCTCAGTTACCGAGAATCTAACTGGATCCAAACCCTTGATTATAAATTCATTATGTTTAGTTGTCAACAATGTCATGAGCATGGGCATCTCTTCAGAGATTGTCCTCTGCTCAATCCAACCAATATTATTGTTGGTGCAATTATATGCATAATATATTACTAAACATAAATTATCAACCGAGATTCGTAATCAGCAGACTTGATGCACTATATGTGCCGATAACAGATAGGTTCCTATTTCTGTTTAGTATATATTAGATAAGAAAACCATTTAGAAACCAACACACTTTTAAAAATAACAATCTTCACACAACTCGAAAGATGGAAAGCAAAATTCATAAACAATCAAAATCTCTTGCTCAGGTGATGGACCTGTTCATTGATAGCTTATGAAAGGGAAAATATGAACTTTGATTCTATCTCTTGGAGGAATTAAACTAAAAACAATTAACACTTTGCCCATTCACAATATTCCATTATAGGTGCATGTAGGGTGAGATATGGAGGTCTTGATTGTGCATGTGTTAGCAAGGTGTAACCTAATCAATTCTGAAAAAGAAAGCTAAATGTAGTGGGATGCTCCATTAAAGTTCGTGTATAGTGAAATATGGAGATCTGACTATTCCTGCATTACCACACTTTGCAACAAATTTGAATAGTGAAATCAAACAAAGTAACGTGAAATCAAAATAACAGGTACATGAAATGAAAATCTACACTAACAATTTACAATGAGATTACCAAGTTGGATCGGTGGCCCTTGTCGATGCCAACATGGAAACTTTTAGATCAGTAGATGCTAACTTCTAAGAGACACGAGATCATTGAATTTGAACTTTCATTAATCTTCAACATGTAGGTTTACAAAAAGAGTCTTTTAATGAATCCAATCTACATCATAACAATTCTCTCTCAATCTACATCATAACAATTCTCCTTCAAGAACCAGTCTTACATCATAATAATTCTCCTCTCCTCATGAAGAGAGGGCACTCTCTTTTATACATGAGAGTTTTGAAAAGAAGATAAACATCTCATAATTACAAATCCACTTTTCTCTCAACCAATTTCCCATTATTACAAAATATAATCCCTTCAAATCCTCACACATATCTCTCATATATCTTGGATGAGATATGTTTATCCATATCTCCATGATCTTCTCCTTGGAATAGGATGAATTATCCCCTCAAATCTTGAAATGGTGGAGGAAGTATTCAATAAGTCTTTTTGAATTAATCCTTCACATATTCCTACACATGATAAATCTCACACATTTTTGAGATATATATGAAAACATGTCAATTTTCTAATATTTAATCACAAATTCCCTTTTAATACTAAAATGAATGATTTGTAAAATAAAAAGGTTAAACCCATATTTAATTATGAAAATGGTATCATGAAAGGTTAATGGGGCGATGGAATGTGAAGAGTGATGAAGGGAAAGGTGGATGGAAATATGACATTTCTGAGTCACAACAATTACAAAGCCTGGTCTTGAAAAGGATGAGGAGGGTTTCACCAAAGTATATAATTGATGGATATCATGCAAAAAAACCACCCCCTTGGGCCCCTCTAAAAATATGGAATCCAAAATTAGTTTCCAGATCCTTGGATCTACCCTTGAGACCCTCCCTTCTAATCACGAGACAACTCCCTCTCCTAGCAATCCCAAGCCTCATAAATCCTCTAATCCTTCCCTTGACCAAGATGACCCTAAGAATCCCAAAACCTTAGCCTCGCCCTTTGACCCCTCACCCCTTGAATATGTTTCCATGAATCCATAGGAGGAGGAAGGCATTGAGATGGAGCCATATGATATGGAATCAGAAGGTATGGATCTACAAGGTATTGTGGATGCATTTCATAGAAAGGACATGCAATCGATCCCCCTAGAGAACATCCAATGTGTCCACAAATACCTCCACAAAGAATGAAAATATCGAGTTGGTGCCAACCTTTCATTCGGCTCCAATCCGGTGCTTGGAATACAAACAAGCAAGCTTAAGCCCAAGAAGAACCCTTGTGAGGACAAGCACGAATGGAGGAAATCCAATATGCGACTTTTGTGAGAAATAGGATATATTTTGGTTAATTTTTCCAAAATACTTTGATTATAGATTCCTACCAACCATCCCCAAGTTTACAATGAAATTAGTCTCCTGGAATATCAAAGGAATACATGGTAAGAACAAGCACTCTTACAAAATAAGGTATATATAGAATCACCTGACATTTTTCTACTTCAAGAAACAAAATTATGAAGTTTGTCTTTAGCTAATATTCTCCTCAAAGTATAGAAAAATAACATCCCCTTGCCTTTGGACTCTAAAGAATCCGTAAGGGCATTAACAATTCTTTGGAATCTGACCACGGTCCTTCTAGATAATTTTTTTATACTCCCAAAAGATTAACTGACCGCTTCAGAATAATTGGCTCTGAAGTCACATGTTTGATCATAAATTTCTATGGACCACATCAAATTAATGAAAAATATGATTTTTTTCATTCATTACAACATATTTCTGACTACATCGACAATCAACACTAGATTCTAGGAGATGATTTCAATACCATAACCTCCCTTGAGAAAACAAGGAGAGGGGGGGGGGGATCCATCGACTCGAGTGAGATAGTGAAGATTTAAATGCCTTCATGCAAAACCAAAAATAGGTTGACATTGAGACCATCAATGGCCTGCACACTTGGAATAATTGCAGAGGATGATCCCAACAAATTGCTTGTTATTTATAAATATTTTTGGTTTCTTAATCTTTAATGCTATGAGGTCGACATATGGAGTCCAATATTCCACAAGTTTCCAATTTTGATCATTGGCACATCTGTATCAATCTGGATGTTTAGGGTTCCCCTCTTAAAAGACCCTTTAGATTTGAAAATTCTTGGCTCTCCCATCCGAATTTCTCGAAAAATATTCAAAATTGGTGGGTGTTACACATGAAATTTGCACACCTAGGTACCTCGCCCTAAGTGTCGCAAAGTGTCATATAAGTGTCTCATACACCTTGACACCATGGAATAACCTATGTCACAATCCCTAGTCAATGTGGAGGAGGGAAATATTACATGAAGGCCAAAATACCAAGTACACATGAATTATTATTAATATTCATGGAAAAGGA
>SNQJ01S0021014.1:0-11456 GCA_010110895.2 Picea sitchensis | reverse complement strand
CGGATTGCCTAACTACAAATGCATACTAATGCATACTAAAGAAACACACTTTTACCTAACGACATATTAGACCAAGTAGATCTTAACTAACTCCTAAGTGTCTAAATATCCTAACAGTATAGAGGTCTTTCTCTATAGGGAAATAAAGGAATTTTGTGATAAGAAAACTAAAATAATTTGTGTTTCATACTTGGATTGATTAAATATATTTTTGTAGTAATGGCTTTTCATTGAATTAAGTCTTTTTGTTGATTCTAGTCTTTTATGGGAAAAAATTTTAGCCCAAAATACAAGAATTGTTTGAGTGCCATCATATGAATTAAATTGAATTTAGAAACACAAATTACAATTTAAAAAGGAAAGAGTCATTTTATGGTACTTTTCTTCAATTTGGGATTATTTAATAATGTATTGTATGTTGTTTTATGTACACTTTCTGATTGCTTGATTTATTTTCTCCCATTCCAAATATATATTTTAGATTTGTACCTCGATGTCAAATTCTATCAAGTTGTTTATGCTTTATTTGAAAAATATGTCGAAGTGGAACACCTCAATGGGGATAATAAAGATGATGCTAGGCAATATGGTTTATAGGCAAAAAAAAAATCATTAACTTCTACATTTTAAATATCAAGTTTGTAACATTGTGCTTTCTTGTATTCTCAATCTTTGGAACTATATGTTATATTAAAGATGGGTTTTCGAATATTTGTCCAAATTTTTCTTCAATATTCAATGTTTTAGTATAATGATGAAATTATCCCCATAGGTTAGCTTAATCGATTGAACCATCTTTCCAAGGCATGTTGTCAATGGGGAGACCTTTATCATAAGTTAAATATAGTCAATATTTTTAGGGTTACCACCACTACCATGTTTGGTTGTTGGGCTTCCCTCCATTTGGATATTTTGGGGAAGAGGGCACATCCTATAGTGTTTTATTTAGAAAAGGTGTATATGATGAAATTAATCTTTCATGTAGAAAAATTATCTTAATTTCTAAAAAAAAATATTATGGATGTGCTATGTTTTATTTGGGATGCATAGAAGGGTGTTCTTTTCATCGATTTTACTCCTCTTCTTTGAATTCAATCAAAGCGCTTTGAATATGGTTTCATGCAAGAAATTATGTTTAAAGTAATTTTATGCATGTATCTTGTTTCCTTGCATTTCAGAGATTCTGATCAACATGATTATGATTTTTTAATGATCAATGTACTTATTTTTTGACTTTGGTTATTTTGAAGTTGTGTGGAGACATTGATATGATAGGTCTATCAAAGATTATTGGTTTCAAATTTTATAAGGTAAAGACCTGGACATGGTATACATTAATAATCCAAAAGTTGAATAGTCCAACAAAAATATAAGTAGAACAATATACTTGTTTTTTCATCCCTTAGATAAATGATATCCTTTTTGAGAAAAATTGTATCAAAATTTATACAAAGGTCATTTTTTTGTTCTCCTAGACAATATAATCCTCTAGCTTAATTTCTATCTCCATGATGATTTTGTAGATCATTTTTACGGGAGGCAAATTATGTGGAAAAATATCCATGAAAATGAGTCAAAATCTATTTTCTATTGGGTTGTGTGGGAGTTCACGTTTTTTACCCCCAGTGACTAAAAAACAAGTTAAGATGTTTCTTAGCCCCACTTTAGCCTCATGATTTCCCAATAGGTTTTCCATTGTAATGCAACTTGCTATTTTTTTTTTAGAATTATCGATTGTGTGTTCGAATTACCTTTAATTATGATTTACATTCCTTCTTCGGAGGGAAATCGATCTATGTTCTTTTAATAGTGTAATTGACCCTTAAAAAATGCAAGAGAATCATGGCACTAACTTAGAAATATAGTCTTAAGAAGGCATATACAACAATATTCTCCTTTTCGGTATTATAGATGAGTTTGGGGAAGATTAGAATAATATTGTTTATGAGAATTGCTTGGATTTGTTATAATTTTAGAAGTTCTTTATCATTCATTAACATTTTCATGTAATAGGATCACTGGAAGATAAAGAATCACAAAACACAAGATATATTATGGGAAACCCTTGTGGGGGAGAAAACCAAAAAACCAATTCTTTAGTATAGAGTCCTTCAACCAGTACCATGTCACATTATAACTCTCCACAAATATACCATGACCAAGATACCAATGACCAAGAAGCCAAGACCTCCTATGCTAGACCTCCATTGTTATGCTCCAAATACACAAAATAAGGCGAGTTGTGTGTGTATACAAATGAGAGGAACCCAACCTGTATTTATACACATAACTTGACGCCTTAAAAGATGCAACCCTAAGAGGGGTCATTTTGAATTTTACAATAAGGATAAAAATAAAATAATAATTTCTTTTTAGCCGATTTATACAATAAGATTACATTAACCTTCTCGAAGTTTGACCAATAAAAATATAAAAGATTATTTTGTGTAGTTACATCAAAATATCAACACTCCCTCTTAAATAAGAAGGTACTCTTTGTTACCACACGAGCTCATGACCATTGAATGTTGAACATATGAGTCAATACATCATCGAATATCCATATTACACCATGACTTCAGAGCCAATGCATCCAAGGCCTGTGGTAACTCTGAAATAGATTCAACATGTCACCATGACATCCATTTCCCTGCAATGTATATGTACCTCATCATGTGAACCCCTGTGCCTTCACAACCAATGCATCCAAGGCCTGCAGGTAGCTCTCAAATAGCTACAACATTTCCCCAGGACATCCACAACCTCGAAATGCATATGTACATTGTCACTCCTTATGAAGTGGGACCACACCATGCTTGTCCCTGAAGTGCTCGAACTTCGTCCTCGATAGTGGCTTGGTCAACACGTCTAAAAACTACTCATCGGTGGTCATGTATTAGAGCCTCACTTCTCCTCTTTGCACCATATCCATGATATAGTGATATTTGATATCGATATGCTTCGACCTATCATGGAACACCAGATTCTTTGACAACTTCATGCAACTCTAGTTGTCACACCAAATGTAGGTTGCCTCCAGTTTGATACCAAATAAACCATACATAAGCTTTTGAAGCCACACTGCTTCGCTACATGCTGCACATGTTTCCACATATTCAGCCTCAGCCATATTGAGTGCTATACATGACTTATTCATGTTTCTCCATGAAACCATATTGGAGCCTAGACCGAAGAAATATTCCAAAGTACTCTTCTGATCAGGAATATTGTTGACACAATCTGAATTTGAATATCCATATAACTCGAACTCATGGCTTGTCACATACCCGAGACCATAATCAAATGTACCCTTAAAGTACCTTATCACATGTTTTTCTACGACCAAATGAGCCTACTTGGGATGCTCCATATATTGGTTCAGGGTGTTCACAACAAAATATATATCCAGTCTTGTGTTTGTCAAGTACATCAATGAACCCACCATCTCCCTATATAAAGTAAAATCCACAGTCTCTGAAGTCATATCCTATAGGAATTTCATATTTGATACCATAGGTGTAGTCATTTCCTTGAAATCCAACATCCTGAACCTCTTTAGGATTCCCACTGAATACTTCCCTTGATTCAGAAAGATCTCATCCTGTCTCTGCCATACCTCAAGACCCAAAAAGTAATGCATCATCCTGAGATATTTCATCTCAAACTTAATAGCCAGTTTTCTCTTACACTCTAAGATGAGATTTTCCATACCTGTTAGAAATGGGTCATCCACATACACCAATAGTATTACTAGACCACCATCCACAACCTTAAATTAAATGTTAGGATCTGCACTGCTCTTTGTAAATCCTAATCTCATCAGAATACTATCGATATTGCCATACCATGCTTTGGGTGCATGATTTAATCCATATAAATCCTTCTTCAATCTGCACAAATGTGTCTCCATGTCATGTACCTCGAACCCTTGTGGTTGTTCCACATTTACTTCGTGTTTTATTTCACCATTTAATAAGGTTGTCTTCACATCTATCTGATGCACCTTCGATTTCATTACTGTGACCAATGAAAGTATAATCCTGATCGAGGTATATCTCACCACGGGAGAAATTGTCTCGTCGTAGTCAATGCCCTCCTCATGAAAGAATCCTCAAGCCACAAATCTAGCCTTATAGTTTTCAATACTGCCATCAGCTGCATGTTTCATTTTGTAGATCCATTTTGAAATTACTATTGATTTCTCCTTCGGTTTGGGGAACACATTTCAAACATCATTCTTTACTATGGACTGATATTCCTCCCCCATGGCATCCTTCCATACCCTCCATAATGTGATCAAGCAAGTGATATGGATGCAACATTCTTAGATAGGTTGCACATTGATAGTCCTACACCTGAGAATGTAGGGAATACCTCAGGACAAGAGAATAATTTTGGTAGTTTTCTTTGATTTTGTTTATTTTTGTTATATTTTTGTGTATTTAAATTTATGTCAAATTAAATGTTGTACTTACTTTCAAATGTGTGTGTACACAATGAGATTAGAGCGAGGGACGACAATGAAAGATAGAGTGGGTGTCACGAAGATTATAAAGTTAGTGCAGAGGGTGAATGTGGATTTAGGAGACCATGTTACTATGAACATAAGATTACACACCTATGTCCACCTATCCTTCAGATGTTGGTGATGAACTTCCCTGGGAAGGGATTACTGAAGAAATGACCCTTGAACGATGCTCAGGTGTTAAAAGGAGGTTGAAAAATGATTTGGAGATCTTGGAACTCCCTCAAGAGATTAAACAAAGCTTGTAGATTGTTTTGCATTCATTGCAAAATTTTATGGACACATATCAAAAGATGGATCCAACCAATGACAATTTTATCGATCTAATGAGGTGACAAAATTCAGAGGTGGTGGGACCTCATAAATTGGACGTAGTAAAAAATAAAGTTTCAGAAAAAAACACAATTTCGATGTTCAATTTCAAAGATGGGCCAAAGCTGAAGAAGTTGAAGGTGCATTACTTTAAGCACCTGACATTGAAGGACATCTGTATAACAGACTTTTGACAGCATATGGGAAGTGGTTGTGGAAAAATGAGGTTCCACATTATTTGGAAAGACACTTTTATGCATAGTTTTTCATGGACATGCACCTTGATTATACTAGTATACCGTTCGATTATTATGGGGCTGGTAAAGGACAAACATATGATCGAAAATGGGCATATCGAAATGTGACATTGAAGAGGCCTCCACGACCTTTAGTATCTCTCCCAACAAGGTCATTTGCTTCACATTCAGAGTTGTGAGCTTCATCAAAGGTTGACAAAGAGGCCTGGAATGCAATCGGGGAAAATTTGGAATCGATTTTTTATGGTGTTGATGTTGGTTTGAACCATCAATGAGCGGAAGCCAATTCTCAGGCCATATTTGTTTATAAAACAGATGCGGAGTTAGATACCATGTGAGTAGAATATCTTAAGGAGTATGCAAAATTTGGTCATGATGGCTGGAAGAAGGTCATTCAGAATGATGACCTGAACATTAGATTGGTATGTGTTCTAGTTAGTAAATATTTAACGCATTTTAGGAAAGTTTACTTCTAATTCTAGATTTAGATGCATATCATTGTATCTATAGAAATAATTGAGTTTTTATTGTCATTAATTGCAGTTTAGAGATACGTTAAATGAATCTCCAGTAAATAGGGGACTTCATTCTACAAGTTTAAATTTGTATGGGTTGAATCATGTATGTATTTTCTAATATCCATAGATGAGCACTTTAGTTGTCCAATCTCTAATCTTTTGAATAAGATCAACAACATTTATAATTTTGTATAATTGTGAACACATTGAATCCTATATTTAGTTCTTAGTTGTGTTGTTCACATATCCCTATTCCATCTCCTACTACTTGGGCAGGCTTGTTTCAATTCTCATTGGGAGAGTTTCAATAGGGTGAGAGTTCACATGTATCATTGCATGTGTTAAAATCATTTAAATTTAATGTGTTAAAATCATTTAAATTTAATTTTCAAATTTTCAAATTTGAAATGTATTATATAGGGTAATGTGGAGAAGAGAGTACCCAAGAGTGTGTTTGGGAGGGAGATTGGGATTGAGGAGGAAGTGGAGGAAGCACCCATACCTGAGAAGGATGCTTCCATTCATGATGATTCATAAATGTATGTTCATTACAAATTAGTGAGTTTTAATTTTATTTTATGTTGGGGTTTTATATAAAAGTGTTCAAGCTTATGTTGAGTAAGCTTATATTTTTTACTTTTATCGAATTTTTGTTTTCTCAAATTTTTAGTTTATCCTTTCCTATTCAACTCTTTGATCGATTATTTTGAAATATATAGAACCCCTATATAAGATAATTTTGTATTAAATGGTACATTCAAACTTATTTAAGTTTAGATTGTGATGAAGACCTAATTTTGAACTTGAACATTTGATTATTTGAGAACAGACTCTATCCCACATCAGAAAAGGGGAAGTTTCTAAATTTTCTTCAATTAGATTCCTTTCCTTCTTTTCTAAGAATGACGTAGTATGGATATTTGTGTTTTCTACATACAACAAAGTGAATTCCTTCTTGCCAGGGTATTGTCAAACTCTTAACTAAATTGGTTACTAACCACAAAAACCAACATTCAAGTAGATTTACAAATAAGCTATAGATATGTATATGTGAGCTAGCTCACACATATTGTATATGTGATCTACCTCGCAGATAATTTAAAGAGCATTTGATTATATGTAATATGAATACTGTAACATTCCGCTCTGGCATACTGAGCGAACTTATTCTTTGAGGACACTTGCTCGCAAGTGATACAGATTATTATGCTATCAAAACTTTTGATTTTGATTATGAGGTGTTATGGGTTGATGACATGTTGTTTTACTACATTGACATAAACAAGTGCTATTGACGCGGTTTTACTGAGTGTGCAGGATTTTGGACTTCAAAGATGCAAAGGCATTGATGGAACCCCTTGGACTCCACATCAAGTCAAGGAGTGTACCATTGGGGTTTGATTGTATTACTATGATCTTAATGCATCTGATTAGATGACATGATATGGATATATTCTGACATGATTTGTTGATGATGCAGGTTGACGATAGTTTGCTGACCAAAATCACATGTGGATTAAAGGGGTCACGTATGACTACCAGAGATATTGAGGGAGAGGTGTGGACAACAACCCTGCCACAACCTACTAGCACTCCCACCGTGGCTCAAACTGTAGGTTAACGTTTACCTAGTTTGAGAGGACCCACGATGCCGTGAGGGCAAAATACAATAGTCGCTCACGATGATTCTAAGGGAAGTGAAATAAGGTGGGGTCCTTATTCCTTAGAGGCCCTTAGTCTCCCACAAGTTCACCTAGCGGAGTATTGACTCCAGGGGGTTTTGATGTCTACCAAGTTAGTCAAGAGGCGAGTGGCACCCTTGGAGCACATAGTGCATCCTGAAGGGTATGTCGCACAAGGGAAACATATTAGGGCGAGTGGCACCCTTGGAGAACCTAGTGTGTCCTAAAGGGCATGTCGCTTTGTTTTGATAAATGAATGAACCTAGTTGGCCTTAGGATGAACACTGTGATAAGAATTTAAAAAAAAAAAAAAAAAATTCCCTAATAAAATGTCGTCCATCACGAAAATTTAAGGTAAGTCTAAACTATGCTAGTGGTAAAATTTTATCTATCTAAAATAATAATAATAAAAGTAAAAACAATATAAATAATAATTATGATCTTCGTTAAATCTTGTAACACAAAGGGAGTAAGAAATTAATTGTTGCATAAAAAAAATCTGTTGGATTAAAAATTAAAAAGGGAATTAATCGTTTTATTAGTTTATGATAATTTAAAATATATTAATTTAATGGGAAAAGGGAAAAAGGGGGTTAATTTCCACACCTACCTTTTTGAGTTATAAATAAAAAGGGGAAATAGGGAAAAATCTAAAATATTAGGAAACTAGGAAAAGAGGGAAACACAAAAAGAAAAAAAAAAGGAAACAAAAGGGAAAAAGTGGAAAGTCAAACTAAGTAAAGTATCTATAATTTAAGAGCTTTCTAATTTAAACTGAACTAGAAAATTAATAGTGGGGAAAATCACTAAAACTTGTGAGAGAATTTGGGGACACCTAGGAGCGATTCTTGGAGTAACTCTAGGTGGGTGAGGGAAATAAAGATAATTAATTAATTAAAGAAATTAATTTATGGAGGAATGAAGGGGATGGGTGACACTTGTACGAGGAGGAATTTTTAGGAATTAAATTTTAAAACTGAACTAAACGAGATTTTTGGAAAGAAAGGAACCACGAAACTCTATATAATGAAGGGAGGATATGGAGGTAGGATCTTCTTCTGTTGGCATAATATTATGCTGTAGAAATATCCACTTGATTGACTTAACTTGTGGGAGTTGGAATACCCAGCTCGATGAGGAGTGGTAGCTCGGCCTTGCGAGGTGAGGTGGGAGCTAGTCGAAATCTCTGGATAGTGAGTGTGTGGCCCCTTTGCGGCTCGGGGGGCTAAGGGGGAAGAAGATTACCCCTAGCATTGGCTGGGAGGTACCAGTGAAGTCTCGTCGGTTGGCAAGCGGGAGTTGCACGGAGCGCGCGGGACGTCATTCAGAGTGGGCGATCAGGAAACGATACGCTCTCTTCATTTTGTATGGTAGATTTTATTAGGACTTATGCTTGGATCTGCTTTTTAAAGGAGAAGTAAAATGATTTTTGTTAAATTGGTTTTCTGAATTTTTTTTTATGCCTAACTCGATGATAGATTGACTCTCATGGTTTATTTACCGACACGTCTTGACCACCTTTCTGTGTTGATTGTGACCTTCGTGGTTGTCTAACCTTTGTCCCTAGCTCACTAGTCCTCACCTGAGCAGTTGGTCAGGAGCCTGATCTACGGTCATTTACTTAGCATTAAAAGACCTATGAATCTCAATGCCTTGCTTATATGTGCGAGGATGATGGGCGAAGGATGTTCCTGTCAGCCATCTACCTCTATTGATTGTTATTGGTTGATCTCAAATCTTGCGCCTTCATGTGAATGATGAACTATGTGTCGAATGTTTAATCCTTGCCGCGATTGGTGTACCTTCTATCCCTGCGATTAATTGATTTTGGCTGCGATTTTCGGTCGCCTTCGTTCTTCTCCTGCCCTTCTAATGACCTTGGAATGATAGTGAATTTGACCTTGATGGCAGTGAATTCTCACCTTGAATGAATGCATTTTTAAAATGGAAAATCATTTTTTTTTAAATGCATTATTACCGCCCTTTATAATTGCAATTTTTTTTTATGTGAATGACTGTGCTTTATGAGTTCGTGTTCCTTTTATATTCGCATTGTGACCATATGACAGGGATTTATGACTGGTGACTGCATACTTAACTAAGGACAATGTGTTTATCTAGTGTCTTTGTTTTTACTGTGTAGGCGATTGCCTTTTATTTACTGAGGTTTTCTTTTCACATGCGCGGGGAGGATGGTCGAGAGTTATTACCTTTCTTAGGCTGTGATTCTACAAATTTTTATTACTGCAACTTAATCTATTTAGACCAGTGATACCCTTTTACCATGGCAGCGAGTTCTTTTTTTTTGGGGTTAATAGTCAGTGCCTGAGTTTTACACAACAACTATTTCCTGAGATAATTCATTCCCTTGATTTATTCCAGTGAAATTACTCCAATGATTTCACCTGTGAATCTCTTGGTTAATACCTGTGTTGTGAAGGATAGTGAATCACCTTTCTATGGCTGCATTCTTAATAGTTATATGACAGTAATTTAGTAAATGGCTGCGTTTTTCTTTTCCCACTTTCGTTGGATTGCCATTTTACCCTTGATTGCAAACTAAATAAATTTAGATAGCGATACCATACATTTAGTTTCTCAGATATGTCTTGTGGATAAAAAATTAGTGTTGATGAAATCTTCTTTCGTTTTTTATTTGCTAGGAATTGCCATCTTTAAAGACTGAAATCGTGCCTGGTGGGGAACTGGCAATTCACCCAAACTTATGAAGTCTTCTCTCATTTTTAATTGTTGGACGTTGCCATCATTATGACTGAAATCGTTGCCTGGTGTATAATTGGCAATTGCCAACTATTAAGTCTTCTTTGTTTTCTTTTTGCTAGGCGACCTACCACTTATCACTACGTCTTCATGTCTCTTGCCAGCCTTGTCTTGACCACCCTGCCCTCTGTTGGTAATGTAAGGTATAGCTTGAAGGTATATGGCATTAAAACTCATGAATGAATATGGCAGTAACTCATTGAATTCATAGGGAAATAAATCTCATTGAATGGGTATGGCATCAAATGCATTGATTGGCTATGATTGGAATTTAATCTTAAACTGCAAGATAGCAGTAAACTTGCATAGAATAGAGTAGAAAAAGGGTTTTTGTTATAATAGTAGAAAAACATTAAATTTTGCATGGAATGGTACTCATTTATGGACAACAACCCCTTGTATAATTTAGACAACAATTGCAATTAATCGCCAACAAATTTTTATATGTGATGGTTTTGCATGATGTAAGTAATACTACGGAAGGGTGTTACATTAATAATGACATACATATCAATATAGTTAATATCGTTATGTACTTTGTAACATCCCGCTCTGGCGCACTGAGAAAACTTATTTTTGAGGACACTTGCTCGCAAGTGATCTGGACTTTTGTGATGTTAAACCATTTATACTTGATTATGATGCGGTTGACACACGACCTGATGTTTTACTATTTGATGTAGACAGGAGCTATTGACTCAGTCTTATTGAGTGTGCAGGGTTTTTGACCTGGAGGATGTAGAGGCATCGGTGGAACCCCCTTGGACTCCGGATTGAGTCAGGGAGTGTGCTATTTGGGTTGATTTATTTACTGTGATATTTCATTGATTTGATGATTTGATGTTGACATTTCTGACATGATTGTTGATGATTTGATGTTGACATTTCTGACCATTGATTTGATGATCTAGTTCTTGGATTCATTAGCGTTAACTTCATCCAACTACAACCAATATATCAACGGATACCTTTTAGTTAACTCAGACAATAAATTTCATTGAAGTCCTCTCCTTCCTTAACTACAACCTGCAATGAGAGTTCATTAACTTATTGAAAACATAACTCTCTTATGAACGCAATAGTTTTTCAAAAATTTAACTAATTCATAATTAAACGAATACCAAAATCCATAGTTTTGATTGACAGAGTGCATGACCATTAGTGAATAAATTGAATGCTTAAGGGATTAAACTATATTCTTTAAAACTCATACATAAACTCAGATTGAACCAACAGTAATAAAATTATTTAACAAGCGGGAGTATAAAAAATATATATATGAATTTAAAAAAATAAAATGAAAAGATGCTGAGCGCTTTTACCTTTTTGAGTTTCCTTTTAAAAAAAATAAAATAAAAAAGAAAAAGAAAAAAAAAGGGCG
>SNQJ01S0021013.1:90874-108534 GCA_010110895.2 Picea sitchensis | reverse complement strand
AAGTCCAAATACGGTATTGGTTTTGGTGGAAGTTAACGCCACCTTTCCAGGTGCCTTCCACCACCTTTCTTCAGCCATCTTGGTCTATTTTTCAGCACATCCCCTCTCAACAATCCTGCAATATATATTCATAATATTATTCACATCCATTGACCTTTTTCACAAGGTCCATTCACATCACACATTCACATTTCTGAGTTTGCCACAATATTTGGCCAGTATAGTTATTTTTACAGACTGGGGGAAACAGGGTGTTACAGTAAACATGCCCAAAAATAACAGTTCCCCCAAAAATACAAAAGTCAAAAAACGTCCAGAACTGCTAGGGGAACCCTACTAAATATAGCATGCCTAAAAATAGGCACTGGTAAAAATAGAAAATCCTCCACATGTCTTCAATATCATACTTATCAGACTTGATTTTCAATGAGGAGTCCAAATATGCGATCAAAATCAACATGCAACCCACGCTAAAAATAGAAATGTTTTGCATGTTGTCCAAAAGGGGCTCATCAAACTAAGAATATCGCAAGGAACCCAAATATATCATCATCTCTGACATGCATACCTCAAAACTTTGTCTCCTAAAATGTAGGAGCACTGCTAAAAATATTAACTCTCTCCAATCTGATGAAAACCTGTGAAATATTTCTCTAAATCAGGAACACATTAGTGAACCAACCCTATACCTGAACTCAATGGGAACCAACTCTAGCTCAAGCAAAGTTGTCTTTGGAATAAAAAATCTAAACACCAACTTGATGGAGTAGGTTGGCTCTAAACCCTCCATTTTGAAAAGGAGAAAATTTGGGGGTTAACAACGACGACTCAAGTGGGCGACATCCCCCTGCAAGATATCAAGAACCTCGTGATATTTATCTTTGTATCCATCAATGACAACCTATGAGAATAAATTTGCATACCAGTGTGCCTGTCATGTGGGAAATGGAGTCAAACATATGCATGGTGCCTCAGCTAAGCAACTAAAAGGAGGTCTTACCCATATATTCCCATCTATAACCACTACCTACCAACAAACTATCATGTACACTCCTCCCAATGGAAAATGTGTTCAAGTCAACACATGGGAGAGAATCACTTAGTCAAATGTCAATGATGTAAGCACCTACTAGGCGTGAAGGATCCCACCAATAGAGATAATGGACCCTAAGGTACGAGCACATCCTGTCAATGTGACAGATGTGCTAGTGGTGACGAACACTGACAAGGATCATTCGATGAAGGCCCAATTATAATCATCCTTGTCGAATACAAGATGACCACCAATGAGACTAATAGCCACCAAGTTGCTCCACTTCTGGATCACCCCCCAGATGATGTGTCGTAGTCGATGAGGGATGACATGCTAACAAGAAAGGCAATGATGAAATCCTTTCTCTTAGCGTTAATTAGTCAACAACATTATAAAGAAAGTATGGCACCATGTCCCTAGGGTTGGATGAGAGTGACTAATGACTCATAGCAAATGACCAAATAGTGGATCAGCCCCCAAATGATGTGTCATAGTAGATGAGGGATGACTTGCTAACAAGAAAGGCAATGATGAAATCCTTTCTCTTAGCGTGAAGTAGTCAACAATAGTATAAAGATAGTATGGCATCATATCCTGGGGTTGGATGAGAATGACTACTGACTCATAATAAATGACCAAATAAGCACCACTGAAGAGACAAGATACAAATGACTCAAGACTCCCTATTGTTTCTTCCACTCTGCCCATCCTAATAGACTCAATGCTCCGGAAATGACACAAGAAAGATTCTCATCCAGACTCAATTTGAACATGAATTGAGGAAAGACCAAGCCAACAACTAGCAATGACACTCAGAGTTGATCCAAGACTAAAATTGGACAACAATAGTATTAACACAATGTGAACTAAAAGGAAAACAAACCAGCCATGTAAGGGGCACTTATGATGCAAGGAAATTAGACCAAACGTTGATATAAACAAGGAAAAATCACTGGAATATCATCTAGGACTGATAAGTAAATAAAATAAAAGAAAAAATGCAAGGAAAAGGACTTAACCTGTTGTCCATAAGCACAAAAATTAGCAAAACTAAAATCTAAAAATTGGCGAAATAAAAATCAACAAATATAAACTACTACCCAAGACCCAAAAATTTTCCTCGAACTCTTATTTATTTTTTCTTTTATTAGAAATAATATTTCAAATGTCGCCCATTGACGGGAAACCCCTTGTGATCTCCATCCAAATTGATCAACTRAAAAGTGTTGGGCCCCAAAGTTGTATCAATACGGTAAGGACCCAACCAAATACTGTCTAACTTGCCATGATCACCTAGTTTTTTGTTTCTTTTGTCCCATARCAGTACTACATCTCCCACYTGGAAAGATTTCCCCTTGGCCTTGCGGTCAAACACCCTCTTGACTTGAGCTTGATATTCTGTGAAYCGGGTGAATGCCACCTATTTGTCCTCCTCTAACTGCACCAATCGGTCAACGTGATGTTGTAGAGCCTCTTGGTTGGTGGTAAGTGTCCCAAGAGTTTATATACGTGATCAAGTTATGTTCAAAATTTGTCGGAAAATCCACAGTGACGACGACAAGATGTCATCAACACTGTGGATTTTCCGACAAATTCTGAACATAATTTTCACCACAGAAACTTAAATGAAGTGATCAAGTTAATCGAAAGAACCACGTCCAATCTGTAAACCAACTTGAATAGACTCTTGCCAGTATCACGCTTCATAGTAATCAAGTCGGCCCACGACGCATATTTGAGATAGCTATCCCAAGCGTGTTTGTTATCACCAACTATTTTTCTGATGATCTGAATCGTATTTTTGTTGCTCGATTCAACCAACCCATTCCCCTGCGAATAATAATTGGTTGCGTGAGCCAATGTAATGTTGTACTGAGAGAAAAAGGAGACCAACTCAATGGATCGAAAAATGTTGGCGTTATCCGTGGTAATCTTGCTTGGGACGCCAAACCTGATAATGATATTGTCCTCTAAGAATATGACAATGTTAGCACAGGACAAACTCTTCAACGAAACTGCCTCTACACATCTAATGAAGTAGTCTGTGGCCACCAAAATCTAATTGTGACCATTGATGGAGCTTTGTGAAAATTGTCCAATAAAATCTAACCCCTACTGTTGGAAGGGGGCTTGCACTATGACCGGGTCCAAGAGTAAAGTAGGGAGCTTCCAATAACCGACGTGCATAATCTTGTGTGTCGTGGTTCGAGCTGAGAAATGACCACCACACACTCCCGAGTGAAAATCATGTAGAATATCTCTAGACTCATCAGAGTCCACACAATGCAAGAATAAGGCCATTAGGATTCCTCCATCCCAGACCACCCCACACAAAACAATTCTTTGCAACCCGAAACTGTAGAGATCACCTCTACGTCTTATTAACGTTAGAGAGGGACAAGATAAATTCTTCAAATAAAATATGATATCTAAATACCAATCACAATGCTCCAATGAAGAAGATAAAGAGTATACATGTTCCTCTACTTGTATGTCTTGTATCGCGTCCAAACTCCTCTCAACCATCATTTTTGCTAGTCCTTGGCCCCTGATCAATTTGGTAGGCTTGATTTTCAAATTGTGCTCTTGGATTTTGGTAATCCACCTCCCTCTGGTTCCGATGCATTCTTTTTGTACCAATATGTTTTTAACCATTGGGTGTGGGACATAAGCAATCACTATAGCGTTCCAAAAGTAATCTCGGAAATGACCCAAAGATTTCACCAACGCATAAGCCTGCCTTTCCATTAATTCATAGTTCAACTCGGATCCTTGGAAATCCTTGCTCATAAATGTTATTGGTTGCTCCATATCTTCATTATTCTTCTGCAAAATAACAACAACCATGGTGAGGGTAGAGGCAAATGAAAATAACTGAAAGATCTTACCATAATCAGGGTTGGCAAGCACTGGAGACTGACACAAGGTCTGTTTGATATCCACGAATTCTCTCTTGGCCTCATCACTCCATTTCAAATCATGGCCCATCTTCAACATATCTGAAATAGGCCTCNCCAAAGCCATCTAAATCAGTAGAAGCTAATCAAAGTAATGCTGGCCCTAAATTAGATTATGATGTTGTTGAAGATCTTAAAAAATTACGGGCTAACATTTCTATTTATGAGTTGTTGAAATTTCCATTTTTGTTACAGAAGATGTTGCAAAATATTTCAGACGATGGCAATAATGGTAATTCAAATGGTAATAAGGTTGTGCAAAGCAAAGCTCCTCAGAAGACTTCCACAAAAAATAATCCTGATTATCAAGATAAAGGAAGCCTTCATGTACCACCTGTAAATAATGTAAATAATGTAAATAACGCAAGTAATGTAGATAAAGTAGCATTAGAAACTGCGAGTAAGAAATCACAAGCTACAACTCTTAGTACTCGCAATAATGTACCTCCTTTTCTTTTAACTTTCGAAATCTTCAATAGAAATGTGCATAATTGTATGGTTGACTCAGGAGCATCGTCAAATGTGATGCCTTGGTCAGTCTGCCAAAAGATTAACGCCGAAGTAGAACCATCTTCTTTGAAAATCATACAACTTGATCGAACAGATGTTAAAGTTATAGGCGAACTGAAGAATGTATTGATTAGATTATCGTTTAACCCAAGGGTTCATCATGTTATTGATGTAATTATGGTGGATATTCCGAAAGTGTATGGTCTGTTTTTGAGCAGGGACTGGTCGGAGCAGCTACATGGTTACTTCGCGATGGACTGGTCTCACTTATGGCTTCCAGAAAACGGTAAGCCCAACAAGATCAGAGTGAATCATGAGTGTTACCTCAAGTTCACAGTAACAGACTTGAATGACCCTAATGAACCATACACACCTCCCGCTAATTCACCTGAAGTCCAAGGAATGGACACCTTCTTCGGAAATTTCATGGCTGAAGTTTCACCTATCAACAATCCACAACAGCAGTCTGAGATCATAGCATGTATGCAACCAACAAATTCTATGCAACAGTCCCATGAGCTCGATGGAAATCAAATTTGGTCTTTATATTTCGATGGTTCCAAGTCTAAAGAAGGAGCTGGTGCAGGCTACATCATTATCGATCTGGCAGGTAACAAAACATTATTGGCTTGTAGGCTAGAATTTGAATGCACTAACAATACCGCAGAATATGAGGCTTTATTGCAAGGTCTCAGAAAATCCTTAGACATGCACATTCAAAATCTGGTTGTATTCGGTGACTCTGAAATAGTGGTTAGACAGGTAAGAGATTCTATACACTGTCTTTCCCCGCATCTCAAATATTATCAGTCTGAGGTATGGAAATTAATGAACAAATTTTCTGCTTTTAATATAAATTCCATCCCTAGATTAAATAATGCTGAAGCAGATCTACTAGCTAATGTTGCCTCTAAACTTCTTCCTGCAGAAGGCTTATCCCCAAACGCATTCTTCGTGGAACTATTATTTCGACCATTTGTTCCTGACAATATCAGAAACTGGAGAGTATTTGACGATGATCAACAAATCATTAACTTTTTTCACATGGAAGAAACCTTTCAAGGCATTGTGATTGATGAACAAACGCACGACGACAATTTGCACGACTTTACGGTAATACCTAATCCGAAATCTCCTGAAGCTCTATCGGACATGGTAAACTTCATACCCAAATCTGTTGTTAGACTAGAAAAGTTTTATGATTTTGAAGATAAATTTAAAAAGACGGTCAATTGCAAAACCAACAGTTCCTCATTATCTTATGAAAAAGTCAATTTAGGGACTAGTGAAAATCCTCAGTGCATCAACTTAGGTTTGGGATGTTCTAGACAAGAAAAAGATGCTTTTGTTAAATTATTTAAAGAATTCAAGGATGTCTTTGCATGGACTTACGATGATCTTAAAACGTTCGATCCCAACATTATACAGCATCTCATCCCGATGAAGCCCCAAACCTTACCCTTCCAACAGAAACTGAGGAAAATGCATCCTAAACTAGAGCCGACCGTACAAAAAGAATTTAATAAACTCCTAAGTGCTAAAATAATTTTTCCTATTAGACACACTCAATGGGTATCCAACCTCGTCCCAGTATGGAAGAAAAATGGGGAAATTCGACTTTGTGTCGATTTTCGAAACCTCAACAAAGCGTCTGACAAAGATAATTATCCTGTCCCTCCCATGGAACATATCCTTCAACAAGTATCTAGTTCCGAGAGGCTATCCTTACTCGATGGTTTCTCTGGATACAACCAAGTCTTGATGTCTCCGCTAGACCAACTAAAAACTACCTTTCGTACCCCGTGGGGCACTTATGCTTATCGCAAAATGCCCTTTGGATTGATTAATGCTGGTGCTACCTTTCAGAGAGCAATGGACATTGCTTTCAGAGGCTTAATCAAACACTCTGTAGTAGTCTACTTAGATGATGTGACCGTTTATTCTAAAAACAAAGATGATCATCTAGCTCACTTACGATCCATTCTGCTACGATGTCGTAAATATGGCATCTCCTTGAACCCCAAGAAGTCCATCTTTGCAGTAATACGGGGTAGATTACAAGGATTCATTGTGTCTAGTGATGGAATGATTATTGACCCCGAGAAGACCCAAGTCATCACTAAACTTCCCCCACCTACCTCCAAAAAATCCATGCAGTCTTTCCTAGGCCAGATTAATTTCGTGAGAAGATTTGTCCCCAGTTTCTCTGAAATGGTTAGGCCTCTCCAGAACCTGATTAAGAAATATACCCAATACTGTTGGGGACCTACATAAAACCAAGCTTTCAATGCTATAAAGAAGGCCATAATAGACGGTCTGTCTCTCATGAGCCCTGATTTCTCTCAAGACTTTACACTCTATACTTTTGCCTCTGATCGTTCCTATGCCACAGTCCTAACTCAGAAGAACTCTGAGAACAACGAAGTACCCATCACCTTTATGAGCTCTTCTTTCAAAGGTGTTGAACTTAACTACCCAGTGGTCGATCGGGATGTCTTCAAAGCAGTTAAGCATTTCCGATCCTATCTTTTGAAGTCAAGGATGAAGGTCACTGTCCCCTACCCTGTCGTAAGGAAATTATTAGTGCAAAAGGAGTTAGGAGAGAAAAGAGCCAACTAGGTCACCTCCTTACAGGAGTATGACTTAGAAATCACTCCAGCACATATCGTGAGAGGCCAAGGGTTGTGTAAGTTGGTAGTTGATTCAGAAACTAAACAGCAAGAAGATAGTGATACGTCAAACCTAGAACAACGCGATCAGAATTTGATTTTTTGTGCACAAAACCTCGTAAGTCCTTGGTACGACGATATTAAATTTTGTCTTGAACATGGATCAGCACCCCGTCACCTTGACCCTGCCAAAAGAAGAGTGTTGAGACTAAAGTCCGCCTCCTTTCATCTAGTTAATGGTATATTGTTTCGTCAGAATTTTGATGGAATACTAATGCGTTTTCTTGAAAAGGACGAAGCAGAAAGAGTCTTGCTTGAGTTGCATGCAGGAGAAGCTGGTGGTCACTTCGGTGGCGACACCACTGCTCATAAGGTTTTAAGAGCCGGTTATTACTGGCCGACGCTTTTTAGGGACGCCCATGCCTTGTGCCGTAAATGTATCATTTGTCAGAAAGCATCAGGGCGATTGCAAAAGACAGCCTTCCCCTTGCAACCCGTTTCAGTCGATTCTCCTTTCCAACAATGGGGCCTTGATATCATTGGTCCTATTAACCCTCCATCCTCACAACAACACAAGTATATTGTGACAGCCACTAATTACTTTACTCGATGGTCTGAAGCCGTCGCGCTAAGAACTGTTAACACAAGTCAGGTGATCACTTTTCTAAACTCGAATATCATCACTCGTTTCGGTATCCCTGATTGTCTAGTCTTTGATAACGCTTCATACTTTTCTTCTCTAGAGATGAGTGAGTTCGCTTTAGAGAAAGGAATAAAGTTGAAGTATTATGCTAATTACTACCCCCAGGGTAATGGCTTAGCATAATCGACAAACAAGAACTCGATCAAAATTATCAAGAGAACCGTGGCTGAAAATCACAAGAATTGGCACAATGCACTGCTTAATGCACTATGGGCTGATAGGGTAACACCCAAAGCCGCTATAGGTAACTCCCCCTTTTTTCTCATTTATGGCAGAGAAGCCATTCTGCCACCTCACATTATTCTTCCTTTGCTCCAAATGTCACAAAAAGTTCAAGAAGAAGATTGTCCCCCTTTAGAAAGCCGTATTAACGCTTTGATGAAGTTAGAAGAAGTAAGAACCCAAGCTAAACGTAAGTTAGACCAACATCAACAACTGATTAAAAGATGGTTCGATTCTAATTCTGCTTCTGATAGGAATTTTGAAGTAGGCGATCTCGTCTTAAAGTGGGACAAACCACACGAAGGGAAGGGTGAGCACACCAAGTTTCAAAATTTGTGGCTTGGGCCATTTTTTATTGCTGAAAAGTTGGGTCCTAGTTCCTTTCGATTGCAGAATCTTGAAGGGCAACTTGACACCTATCCGGTGAATGGCCAAGCCCTGAAAAGATACTTTGCTTGATTATTACCCTTGTATATTATGTAAATATTTTCTTTTGTTTTTATTCTGCCTTTATTTTCGTTTTTGGATTTAATTTGATTGATCAGTTTCTGTGTTTTTGAAACATATGCATGCTTGTGCACTGAGCCATTCAGATTAAATACCATAAGAAAATCTCTTCGCTGAAATAACTTCTGAAAGATTGTACGAACATCAGTGATATATCTCAAAAAACTGATATTTATGTTGGAAAATTTTGTTGTTTGAAAGAAGTTTACTAATTTCAATCTCTGAGCAAAGTTTGTCATGATCATCTATTATCTTTTTACGCTATCCCTTTTCCGTAAAGGAATGACTCAAAAGGATGTCTCCCTGTCATAGCAAGTTGTTTTGTAAATAAAACATTTCTGGAGCTGAATAAAGGACAATGTCAAAAAATTCTGATGAGGTCTGAAAAAATATGATAAAATACCAAGATTTTTCAGCGTCACCCCGCTCGGTTATCCATAAAAGAAAAACAGAATAAAAAAATGTTAATAAGAGTTGTGGGAAGTGTTTGTAAACCTGTCGAGATACTGAACAGGTCTATTGGCAGCGGGTAAATGCAAGCATGGCGCCAAGACAACTTCGTCGGGGTACTGAATAGGCCTGTTGGCAGCGAAGCAATGTCAGGTACATGAAAATTAATTAGGTAAGTAGATACTAGTACATGAAACTAATTAACTAGTATCTAACTTCCAGATTCTTGAGGACGTCTTTCAATCCTAGAGGAAACATTAGTGACCTAGAATACTTCATTTATCCCACTATCAAAAGTTTTCCTGGTTTCATCCAACTATTTGATGCGAAATTTAGGGCCATTGCACCACATAGACTTATGGTGTTTCAACTTCAATATGTCAGACATGTAAAAGATACATTTCCAATTAACAATAAACAAATTTATATAACTTGAAAAGTATAATATGAAAAAAACACACCTACAGTCATATTAATATAATATAAAATAACTGAATAAAATGGGTGAATTTTCTTTCCTTTCCATATTTCAAATAATATGCTAAATCTATTTCCCTCTGCGTAACATTAGAATCTCCATTATGACGAGCTTCTCTAACCAATTTAGACATTTCTTTCCATGATAACCTTCTGCCATGACGTTGTTTACATCTATGAATCCATACCTTCATCCAGTCAATATTTTTTGGAATGTATAAATGTAGTGCATCCCAATCTTGAGCAACTAGCCAATCAAAAAATCACAATTCACTAATATTAAATATTAGTTATAACCATGGTAAATATTAATAAATTATATTTATATTTATTGCAAATATGCACAATGTAATTACCTCTCAGATTCTTCTTTGTACCTTTCCCCAACAACAACGTCCCTTAAAAAATTTTGATGAAGTTCACATCCCAAATGAAATCCGCTATATGCATAGCTTGCGCTGCTAATTTAGGAATATAATGACTAACATACACCATGGATTCATATACCATATATCTCTCCACCATAGAATCCTCTGGATGTTCTCTTTTTCTAACCAAAGCCTTCAATAATTTCAAGTGCCTCTCTACCATCCATATTGACCTTACGTGTACAGGTCCACACATTTCAATCTCCTCAACTTGGTGTATGAGGTAGTCTTCTTGTGCATTGAAAAAAGTTGGAGGTAGATACTTTTCGATTTCACAGATTAGCCAAGGAATTTCTCTCTTCCAATACTTTATATCATCTTCATGAATTTATTTCAATGAAAACCATCTACATATCATGACGCAAGAAAATAACATGTTTCAACAAAACATAATACATATTACATTACAAGTAAAATACATGTCATTAAGTACAACAAAAAATTGGAAAAACGTTTTGCATATATATCGCTGCTACTTACCTCATGTATTTTCCAAGATCATATATATCTTGTTTAACATTGTTTTCAAATTTGTTTGGGAGATATAGATGTAGAATATACCGTAACAATAAAAATGAATCGTTACTTGTTTCAAAACTAGACAAAAATAAATAAAAATCTCAAAAAATGTATATGACCAATATATAGATATGAATACTAAAATTATTAATTACCTTAATGAAGGTATTCCAATCATTTGTTTTTACCCCACCAAATTCATCTTTCTTCGTTAATATATTCTTTATGTTTGAACAAAAACCTATGGGAAATTTAATTCTTTGAATGACCTCTTTTACACCATTTCTTCGATACTCTGTTAATAACCATGGAAGGTTATTTTGGTCTCCATCACTATTTGATCAGATCACACTTTGCATTGCATGATTGGATTCTTGAATGTCATTACAAATTTTGACATTTTTTTCGTTATCCCTCCTGCCATCTATGATTCTCCATAATTTTTCTATCACATTCTTCCCAATATGCATTGAATCGAACAAATGAACTATTTTTAGCTCCTCATAGTAAGGAAACCTCATGAATTGAGTGGGATAACATTTCATTCTTCATGGAAGCCCATTATTACTACCTTCATGACGACGACATTGATGAAGCATAAAAAAAATCGGAACATTATTTATCAAATGTGGTAAAAACAAATTGAATAATTGAAATAAAATTTCAAAACATGATTATGTTTATGATACATTAACAAAATTTGTACCTTGAGGATTAATTCTTTCATATGCCAACTTCCATAGGTGAGGTGTCATTCTTTGTGGTTTTAGTCCAGTCTCTTGTTTCCCATTGAAAAGATTTGTTTTAGTAGTACAGTACTTATGGTTCTTAGAGAGGAAGTGTCTATACTCATCAAACACCTCCTTTCCTAAACTTTTTGACAGACGAGATTTCATCTTAGGACCACAAACTAGACATGCAAATTTAACCTTTGTTTGAAGACCCTCAACAGATGGATTAATGTGAATTATTAATATACGAAAGGATTATTTAAACAACATGCATGATATATTCAATTAATTGTATACTATTCAAGTATGCAATATGGAATGTTACATACCACAAAAAATTGTAAGTCCCAGGGAATCATGAATTGTCCATAAAAGTATTCCAAGGCATTGAAATATCTTATGCCCAATTGGTTTACATATGTCATACATAGTGATGCTCTCCCATAACTTTAGTAGCTCATTGATAAGAGGCTTTATATACACATTCGTATTTTTAACTTGGTACTTACCTAATTGTTTGAAATTACATGAAACTACTACCATGGTATGTATATATACGTAAATAAATAAATAAAATATATTATACAAAAAAAGAGAAAAATGAAAAAATTACATTCAAAAAATTAATGTAAACAAATACCTAGAACAATCATTGTCAACATTATGTTCTCCCTCTTTATTGACGTCCAAGGAGGAATGTTATTGTTGATAACAAAAATAGGCCACACTGAGTAAACAGACTGAATCTCTCCAAATGGATTAACACCGCCAGTTGCGAATGAAAACCTAACATTACGAGGTTCATCTGTAAATTTTGGGCATTTTGCATCAATTTCCTTAAATGCATAACCATCTACAAACATTCGAAGAAATCCATCTTCAATTCTATTTCATGCATGGTAATCCATAAACTGTGCTATGCTTTAGCACTTGAACAATCGCTGCCAATGTGGAATTATGGGAATATGTCGGAGAACCTTTCGAGGCACCATTTTTGTTACTTGATCGATTCGATATCTACTGATACCACATATCAGGGATTTTGTTTTCGATGCATAATGTCCATAATATATAATACGATCATTAGGACATGCATCTATACTTTGATACTCCATTCCAATTTCTTTCATAATGGCATGTAAATCTTGATATGTGTGAGGTAAAATATTTGACGAGGGTAACATAAATTCACCTAACAATCTAAAACATAAAAACTAACTAGTTAATGTAAAGAATAGTAATTGTAAATATTTCATTTTTATTTTACACATTAATTAACACTAAAAAAAAGGAAAAAAATTCAACATTTGTGTAGATGTGATGAAACATATTACATACCTTAGGATCTGTGTCATACAAGTGTTTGACAAATGATTCATAATTTTTAAGTTCAGTAGCAGCAATGTAGTGTAGAGAAGATTTGAACTTGACCCTTTATAAATTCGTTTATTTTCCTTTTCAATCATAGGTTCATCGTAAATACCATCACTATTGTCCCCATGATCCTCATCTGGATGACCGAATAAGTCTTGGACTATTTGATTTGTCCCATCATCTTGAACTATGTTATTATTTTCATATACTTCCATGGGATCATTAACTTGATCTTCATTATCTGCTTCATGTTTCTCATCTTCTACAACATCATTTCTACTACTACTTGATGCTTTTTGCAAAAAGTTAGGGGGGAAATCTAACTTTATAATTACAAACAATCATGAAAAATTAGTGCTTGTATAAAACAGTATAAAAGTTTGAGAATGCAATCAATATTAAAACAAATAATGAATACACACACACACACACAGCTACAACCAATATTAAAACAAATAATGAATACACACACACACACATAGCTAATCACCATGGGACGATATTCATTTGATCCCCTGTCCATGTTCCCATATTTTCTACAANGTATAAAAGTTTGAGAATGCAATCAATATTAAAACAAATAATGAATACACACACACACACACAGCTACAACCAATATTAAAACAAATAATGAATACACACACACACACACAGCTAATCACCATGGGACGATATTCATTTGATCCCCTGTCCATGTTCCCATATTTTCTACAATGTTTTTTAGTTGTTTCTATTAAAACTATTTCGGGACGTCTGGTACAACAATTTTTGCGAGGGAAATAAAATTTACTGTCACCCTTTTCACCCTCTTTGATTTTTTTCCCACCTTTAATGTTTTCTGACATTATTCCCCACAGACATATACTGATGATTATCTTAGAAAATTGAGTGGTGTATAATACAATATCTATTATATTTTTCTATTATAACGTATGAAAAAAAAACCTACTTTTTGTTCACCAAGAAGACCTTATACCCTTTTTGAACCATCATTGTTATAGAAAACTTGTTGCAACATCCGTAAAATGCAACATATTTATAGATTTTATAACTTCGCAATTCCGACAAAAGTTGACGAAAGAAATGTTAACTTTGTCAAATAGTGGGTGACCATTGGGGGGCGAGGGAGGACCTAGTGTCCACACCGTCGCAATTGAGACACACATTTGATGTTGTTGCAAGAGAGAAGACCCTCAGAATACATCTCTCTTGTGTTTTTTTGAAAATTACGTCGCAAGTATGATGTTATCGGGCAATATGGAGAAAACAAAATAAAATTTCCTCTATTTTTCGAGAGTATGGCCAATTTTGTCCATAGCGTTGCAAGTAGATCATCGCAAATTTTCCAATATGTAGTAGTGCATGGACCCATATTATGCATGCCATGTGTCATCCTGATTCATGTTTTTCACATACCCTTTGTGTCAATTGGAACTTGACATGTGTCACCCATTGATTAGGCCATGTGTCATCTCCATATTTTCGCCATGTATCACCCCTTGGTGTGTAGCTACTAATGAGACCCAGAAATTTTGGAAATTCTACATTTGGGGGAATTCGATTATGTTGTTGTAATAACCTACAAAGTCTAAAGCTCTGGAGCACCAGAGTAATGATTCTCTGGAAATCCTCTTCAGGATTTTTCCAGTTCAGTGTTCGGGAGAATTAAGGTGAGATGTTGTAAGAACCTCTAAAGCCCGAAGTTTTGGAGTGTCGGAGTCCTGGAGCTCCAAATACCATCTTGTGGCTAAGCACATGGTCCTATCTTGTGGTCATATGAGGCTTCTGTCGAAGTAAAGGGGCTAGCACCTGAATGTTTTTCTTTTAAGGTGGAATGGGGCTAAAAGAAGGAGTTTGTGGGGTTCTGATTTGTACGAACCTACACCTAAAGAAGTAAATAGGGCATGTGTAAATTATGATAGGATACAACATGGGTACAAGAGATATTTTGGCTCCAAACTAAGAACATCAGTACAAGTATTTCCCTCATAGAAAGGAAAATTTTCAAATAACCATAACTTTCTCAAGACTTAGTATTGAGTAAGGAAGCAGTCATTGGAAAGGTCTTGGAAAGAGGATTCCATTTATTCACCAATAATTGAGAATTGATCATCTTAGATCACAGGAAGTCAAAAAGAATATTTATGGTGACCATAAAAGGAAAAATTGTGCATATGTTACCAAAATTGTATATTGTGGCTCTAGCTAACAAATTTTGTTGTCTACCTATTTTTTGATGTTATGGTTACAATTAAAACAAAAAAAAAATTAGATATTTCTACAAATAGAAGAAATAAGGACACATACAGTTATTCATTTTTCACTTGGGATATTTAAGAAGTTATTGGATCATATGTTGGGTTCAATAAGCAGCATGGAAAACCCTAATGAAATTCTTGTTTGGGAAAAACATTATGGATGACAATTTTGCACATCAAATGTGAATGCTAGGTGGGGAAAGCCATATGTAATACATGATAATGCATGTTCCATAGGTTCATATAGAGATGCAACGAATGGGAATAAGGAAGTATGGTCTTATAGAATATGAAAGATTTTGTACCTGGTATCAAGAAGGAGTTGAGGAACTTTAGGATATAATTTTATGTCAGGAATATTCCACAAGATGATCAAAGGTCAAGACTGAAGAATGATCATATATGAAACTAGGTGCAACCATAAAGTTTTGGGAATCCACTATAGGAAATACACTCATGTTAATCACAATGCTCAATGGAATTTGGGTATAAGAGTATCTCATTTAGTGAATGAAGTTGTTATCTCCTGAAATTTCCCATTCCAATCAGCCTTTGAAAAGTTTTTGAGTCTTGAAATTGGTATTCATGAAGGGGGTTCATTGTCCATCTTTTGTCTTCACAATGTTGAACAATTATTTTGTTTTTTGCATATGAAAACTATAATGAAGTAAGAGGCAAGTATTTTAAGGTTTTGATGAATACAAATCCAAGTCACTTGCAGAGAATTGTATCTATCATGGCAGATTTATATCCCTCACAAGTACAGAAGAGCATAACACAATTATCTTGCTAAGGTTTTGATATGCAACAACCAATAGTGAAGACATGCACTATGTTTTGGTTCTTTATTGGTGTATGATTTGATATATTTCAGAGGAAAATACATATGATAGAATATTAGAGAAAATCTTCTATCAGTTTATGTTGAAATATCAAAACCCCAACAAGTGATTATACATAAGAAATGCACATTCATTTCATGCTTTGTGTTTAGGGTATGTTGATGGAATTTATCAAGAAGAGATCTGTATATAGTAATAGAATTATAAGGGTTTTCCTTCAGGGTACAGAGTATCAACCTTCCATGATACATTTTCAGATGCCTTGCATGCTTGTCTAAATCACTTAAAGTGGCATTGTGGCATAAACTCTAATTGTGAATAATGATGCAAGAGAGACCCTAAATGATAAAAAAATGATATGCCCTAGAATATGACAGGTTATATTATATTATGTCAGGTCTAAAGAAGTCTCTCTCATTCTTCAATTCAGTTTTATAGTAATTTTTCATGCGTAAAGGTTAAAAATATCATCTACAGCAAGTTGGTAGCGCAAACTATGTTTTTCTTGTGTATTGTGCTACCAACTCTTCAAACTTTCAACATGGATGAGATTTGGTCCAAATTTGACTTGGAAAGAGGATTTTTGGTTCAAGGTGGCCACATATATTTGAATATTATATCATCCCCCATCAAACCATGCATGTGGAACTTCCTTTCCTCAATGGAAACATTCTAGGGATCAAATCCTAGATTGTATGAATATGACCAGATTTTGGAAATCTGTGTTTTCATGTTTTAGTCACTTTCTTTTGAGATATATTATGACGATATGGAAATTTATTTTTGTAAAGTGAGAGATTTTTTTCACAAGAATGAGCTCCTATTCAAAAACCTCTCTCAGTTTTCCAAAATATGTTTTTATTCGGGAGATATAGGTCAATTGTTGAGAAGAATATTTCCAGAAATTTTATACTCTGTTTTTGCTAGCCACCTCACAAATTCGGATTTGAGTCGGATATCTTCAACAAACTAAAGATATGTGAAGAGGTTATGAGATCCATATATTTTGGATCTAGATGAGCATGTAATCTCTCTATATAAAGGAGCAAATAGAGGAGCAACAAGGGAGAGGTTGGACTTTGGAGACTTGACTTAGCTTTTGTATGAAAGACCTTTTTTCAGTACATATTGGAATATAAGCCTCTTTTGTTGTAGATGTTCATACCTTCATATTCTTTCTTTTCTGCACCTATGGGTGAATATTATATTCATATTTTCCATTTTTAGCTAATGATTGATAACTTTCATCTTATCTTTTCATTCATAAATGTAACATCTCGCTCTGGCGCACTGAGAAAACTTATTATTTGAGGACACTTGCTCGCAAGTGATCTGGACTTTTATGATGTTAGACCATTTATACTTGATTATGATGCGATTGACAGATGACATGATGTGTTACTATTTGATGTGGACAGGTGTTATTGACTCATTTTTATTGAGTGTGTAGGGTTTTTGACCTTGAGGATGCAGAGGCATCGGTAGAACCCCCTTGGAATCTGGACTGAGTCAGGGAGTGTGCTTTTGGGTTGATATGCTTACTATGATGTTTCATTTGATTTGATGATTTGATGTTGACATTGCTGACATGATTTTTGATGATGCAGGCTGACGATAGCTTGCCGACCAGACTCACATATGGAGTAAAGGGGCCACACACGATTTGCAGAGAGGTTGAGGGAGAGGGGTGGACATCATCCCTACCACCGCCTACTAGCACTCTCACTATGGCTCGAACTGTAGGTTAGTGATTACCTAGTTTGAGAGGATCCACGATGTCGTGAGGGCAGACTGCGACAGTCGCTCATGATGATTCTAAGGGGCACGCAATAAGGCGGGGGCCTTATTCCTTAGAACCCTTAGTCTCCTACAAGTTCACCTAGCGGAGTGTTGACTCCAGGGGTTATAGATGTCTACCAATCAGTCCAGTTGGTGATTGGCACCCTTGGAGCACGTGGTGCATCCTAAAGGGCACGTCG